>NIJG01000029.1:625886-644413 GCA_002201625.1 Euglossa dilemma
ATTGCAATATAGGGGGCGGGCGTCGGAGCGAGGGGGGAATTCAAATTGAAACTATAAATTAAAAATAAAATTTCCAATCGCCAAAATGGCCAGCTCGTTCGTGATAGAACCATTTCGAAGCTTATATCTCGCCGCGTTAAATTTATTTATAATTCACTCGCGATGCAACGAAATCGCGGAAAATGCGGTTCGAAAAATGCTTACCGACCGCAACACGACCGAAGCGAAACGAAAAAATGCGGGGAAAAAAAAGAAGGAAAAAATAGCAGCGACCCTCACCGGGTCCCCTCTCTGATTCTGAAAAAAAAAAAAAACATCGAATTCGCGACTATCGAAAATAAACCACCTCCCACCCCAACCCTCTCCCTATATGGGCTAAAAAGGACCGGCGAAAACGCGGAGAAATTAACGGAAAAAATAAGAGAGAGCGAGAGGGAAGAGTCATCGAAAGGATATAATTTCCTTTCGCTATTTTCGCGCGCAGAATAGCGGCTCGGAAAATTTATTTCGCGCGAGCTCGCAAGTACGGGTTTTCAACGTTAAAATTTCGCTTTGGCTAGCAACGCTGCACCTCCGCTGTGTGCACGTACCGCATATCGACCTGCTCGAGCCAAGGGGTTTGTCATTGCGGAGGGTGCATTCGACCCCCGGCTGTTCCTTCGAGGGGGGGCGTTGCAATGACCAGCGACGCTCCCAGGAGCTGAACACCGTCCAACTGCAGCCGCGTTAGCGATAATGGCCGTTGCGAGACGGGCTTAACGTCGGAAGACGGCCAGAGAGACGTTGTGCCGGGCTTTGAAACTGGAAATTTATCCTTGGCGATTGGAACTCCGGCCGCGGAGTTGGAAAGAAAAAGGAACGTGGGCGGTGAGCCGCCGCCGCGTTGGTCGATGGAAAACGTCATAAGGAAGAAAGTGAAACGAGGATCCGCGAATTTTAGCCAGCCTATGAAACGTTTCCGACGATTCGCATCGTGTATAACAGTTTTTGCGAGTTAATTGCGTATGGAACAGAGACCGCGTTGGCTCGGAGTGTACTGGCAACGGGGGATATTGAAATTTGGATAAGTTCGACGAAAAGGGGGGTTTAAAAGCGACGATCGGTCGAATCAATTTCCGAATTTTTAGCTTCTGTTTGAGTAAAACCCCGCGGTAGGTTCGTGGTTTATTGTTGGAGATAGTTTTAATTTGCTTGCATCGATTTTTTAGAACACATTTGCCAGTTCACTTCGGGCAACGTAACTTAATAATATCAGCAGCGGTAGGAATAATTGGTAGGAATAGAAGCGGTAACAACTACTTGTAATTAATAGAAACGGTGGTAACTGTAGTAACAGTAGTAATTCGTAGAAATCGCAGTGACAGTAATAATTAGTAGAAATAGTAGCAATAATAGGTACCAGTAATTAATAGACACAGTAGTAGCAGTGACGATAAGCAGAGACGATAACGTATAAAAGTATATACGGAATTATCCGTAAATTGAAACGATTTTTCGCCAAACCCCTTTATTTATCTACATCTAAACACACCTGATTTCATCGCCGCGCTACCGCTTCGTTAACACACTCACATACACACACACCAGCTATCAATCCCAATTATCATATCAGATTGCAAAATCATCACCACTTACGGTGCCCCTGCGCCGGTTGCCGCAAATAAAGTCCGGCTAACCCAAAAGTTAAATACACGCTTATCGAATCAACACCCTAAATCCTCAAACAATTCGATCCGGTCGCAACGGCCTCCCACCGCCGGGCAAAACCAAATACATCCGGCGAGATACAATGGAGAGACGCGAAGAAAACCGGACGCCCACCACCACCACCACCGCCAAACACAACAACCCCCGACTATCAGCGGGTTTGAAAAAAACGCGAACGTGCGACTACAAACGGTAATTGCTTAACGCACACCAGGCCAGGGCCAGAGGTCGCTTAAATGAATCGCAAAGCTGTTGCAATTATTTCCATCGCGGCTGGCCCGACGGTAAATCGAAGAAAAGGAAGAAGAGCCGCGGCCGCCGCTTCAACCCTTGCCAGTAACGCCGCGCAACTGTTTTTCCATGAACCGAACCACCCCTCCGCCCCGTCGATCGCCGCCGCGGCGAGGGCCCGGACCTTCCCTTAATTAAAATTAAAAGACGGCAAACGTCGGATTCACCGCGTCATTTTCATCCCCCAATGCCGCGCCAACCCTGGGCCTCACCGCTTCCATCCACGCCCCTCGCCGACCCTCGTCGCCACCCTCTCTCGCGCTGCCACCGGCGTTGCCCGCCGATTTATATTCATAATTACACCGCCTCCCACCCCCCGACCCCAGCCTCCACCACCACCGCCACCCCCCCGCCGACGCCGCACCAGCCGGTTTCACCTGGCTTCGCAGGGGTGGAACTCTGAAGAGATTATTAGCTGACGATGGAATCAAAATGGTAGGGAAACTCGAGCAATGTACCGCGGCCGTCGTTAGGGGTGCTTTGAACCCTAACTAGAATTTTCCATACGGCATTGTTCCGACCAGCGACAGGGGGTATCGCTCTAGTCCTTTTCATAGGGTTCCTCCGCGAGGTCACCGAGTTTCGATTTATTCTTTCCCATAACCGGCAAAGGTGCAACCGTGTTTACAGGTGTAACCGAAAAAGGAGTGTCGATTTAAAGAGGTGTAGCTTTCGTAAATTTCTTTCGTTTGAAGACTAGCGTGAATTTTAGCAACGAGAGGTTATAATGCAATGAACCTATTTCGCGAAAAGGGAAGAATATGATATTTACTATATGGGAGTACGAACAGAATTGTTCGGAGTCACCCTGGTCAGATAAAACAAAAGACACGCGATGACAAAACACGAGATCTAGGGGATAGGGATCGTCCGACTAGCATGGTATTACTACACATTTAGGTTTTATTGTTATTTGTTTGGTTGTCAACATTGAGTTGCCAAAGATTTCTGAAAATATTCGGTTAGAATCAAATCATTATCTGTGTACTATCCCTGCCAAAAAATTTTAATAAATTAACGCGATGATGCTATAATATAGATATAAAATGTAATGTTAAAATAATTTGGTGCGAAATTGAAACGAACAAAAGGAATAATTTTTAACTTTGTTTATTATCGAGGAAAATATGTATTATTTATATACTTTTTGAAAGGGATAAGGTATTAACTTAAGATTCTTCTGATGAATATCATATGTATTAAATATGTGTTCGATATTTGTGAAATATAAACGGAAAATAATCATTAGCAGTGTTACTCTCTCATTCGAGTATAAGAATTTTCCGGATATCTTACGCCTATGTTGACGTATTAAGTTACCGAACCTGAAGATAACGATCTCGATAGTGTAGAAAAGTGGAGACTACGACATCTCAAGCGGAAGTGAAGTACCCCTTTGACCCTCGACCGAAACAGCGGACTTTAAGTCAGCAACGCATTTATTTTCTTTAGGAATATAACATCGTTTTAAACGTGGCGCAGAATTTTCGAAATTTTAGTTAAAGTACAAAACGATTGTTAAGATAGTTCATTTTCATCAAATTTTGTAATATCTCCGAGGAAACAAATATATTAGACGATTATTATTTTATCATATCATATGGAACTTAAACAATTTATTTCAGAATAGCACAAAATTCAGTTTGATATTCTAAATTTCTCTATAAATATACTTGCTGCGCGTAAAACGTAGGATATTTTATTAAAATCGTTTTGTCAAATTGCAATATTAGCTAATCGTATCGGAATTCTAATTTCAAAAGTATTCCTACAAATATAAACGAAGGAACGTTTACCGCTAATATTAACGGGAAGTTCGATTCAGTAGCATTGCAATATGCAAAATATAAAATTACGAATTTCCATGAGAGAACATAATTCATGTGCCATTAAACGATGTACACCCACAATTGCGTATTTAGTGATATTCGCGTGGAAATAATTCTAATTTTAATTCAGAAAAATTGGAAATGCCTCGCTTCTCAAGAACCGCGAAGAAGCGGGTCAAAAACCTAACCGGTGTTTAATAATTGACAATTCGAGTGCCGATACGACGGAGAACGTACCACGGTGTGCTAATTAACGTGACAATGCGAACGTGCAAAGGTCAGTTGAACGGTTTGTAGACAAAGGGCTCTGTTTAGCCTAGGAAAAAAATTGATCCGAGCGGAATGGAAGATATAATTCGGAAGGAAGGGTAAACGGGGGAAATTAATTTATACCGTTGGTCCCGATTGATTCGATGAAAGCAACACACAAAAGCCGCAAGAACGGATGCTTTGTTTCGTCCATCGTAGTCGCGATATTGCTGAAAAATTGAATCAATTTAAATGCGCGCACACGCGAGAATGGCCGCCGCGTCTATGAGCATGTAACAACGTCCGACTCGTTTATTTTATTAATTTTCACTCAGCGCCCGACATTGGAGTCATTCCGATCCTGTCACGTTTCGGTCAATCAATCCGTCGAGGATTTTTCGTCCACTTGCCGCTTTAACACTTCGGTATCGTTATTAAGTATCTACGTGCAATTATTTCAAAACACTGCGAGTCGACGTGTCGCGGCTTTAAAACTCGCGCAAAATACGCACAGACCTGACCTTCCGCCAGTCTTTCTGCAGATGAATCGATATTTCGTCGTACAGATACTTAAAGGTTCTTAATGCCGTATCTTTATACGCGAAATGTGAAATAATAACGTGAAAGTGAATTAGAAATATCAAATTACAACATTTATTATATACATATAAATATAATTACCACATACTTATACTTACATATGAAATAAATAATTGCAAGTCCAATATTTCGAACTATGGTTTACTTAAACGAGTAATAAAATAAAATTTGTACAATATGTAAATATATTAACATCTTTATACTTGTACTTGACACTAGAACTACCAAAGAGGTAAAAATGACTCTTTTCAGATATTTTATTTTTAGAATTTCTGAGGACATACAAACTGCTTTTGACAAAATTTTTCCTATTTTCCTCGTACCACTACAAATATTTTCATTCGTGAAAAATATATTTAGATACTCATTATAGGTTGGTAGTTCTAGTGTTAAGGATACTTAACACTAGGTTTGCAGGACACGTCGATTTGACGGATGGGTTGCTCCAATTATACGATATTAACAGATTTAATTAACTTATATTAAGCTCGTTAATATTGCGATTATTTTCGAATTAAACTCATCGATTGTTTTGCAAAGAAAATACGTGATTTTCTTTACCCGTAAATCTGACGCGTATCTGTAGAAATAAGTATACAGAAAGCGTCTGTAAACATAGTGTTAATGCCGTAACATTTATTACATATAAAATAAGCATCTTAAAATTTGATATATCTAGTTTACCTTTACGTTGTTATTTTTAATTTTACAAATACAAGTATATACAAGTACACAAATATTTATACGTATATATATATTTTTTTTTTAAACATAAGACACGACACGAAATCGTTTTTTCGATTTTGCTCAATTACGCGAAACATTCTGCAGAAATGTTAAGCTATGGCCAGGGATTTTCGTAATCGAAATTTTCGTGAAAGACAGTGGGAAAAATGTCGGACAACGGTTATAATTCAGCTGTAGACACTTAGCTTCGCTCTTAGCTAACTCTTCTCTCTATTCCTCGCTTCCTCGCTCGTACATTCTTGCATACGCGTATCTTGTCCGCCTTTTATCTCTCCACTTCTTGCGCTCTATGCAGTGGCATTCCAAAAAGACATTCAGACACGTCCGCCGAAAACCTTGGGTAGCTGTGGCACCCTCGTTCACGCGATAATCTCAGGCACTCGGCCCAAACACTCTTCTTTCACGCCTCTAACATTCTAGACCGAGCACTCTGCATTCACACGCCCGTTGCCCTAAACCCAAACACTCCTCGGCTCGGAGTAGGCATAAACTCTAGCATTCTCGCGCGACAATTGCTAAAAATTGTCCCCGGGGAAGCGTAAACTCTCCCTCGGATATAAGCTGCCCCAATTTCCATTCGGTTCGACACGCCGGGACTCCGTTGCCGCCAGGTAATCGTCCAAATTCGATTCCTCCGTCGCGTAATCAGGTTACGTCAATTACCCCAACCCCCAGACAACTATTCGTTCTTCTCGACTTCGCGATGTTAGCCGTCTCTGTTTTAAACGAGCCATCAAATATTCACGCACTCACCGCGACTCATTGGCCCGGATAAATAATCGACGAGCCCGCGAAAGGAGCCGCGAGGAAGCTCAGTTTTGTCGCGATATGCAATCGAGTTAGCATGCAACTCCGCGAAGGAGGCTAGTCTATGCATATTTCCAGAAAACCAGCGATTGAATTACCCCCACCGCGGAGAAAAATGAAGCTACGATTACCCCAGAAAGATCCCGGTGACCTATCGAGACGTAATTCACCGGGGTCACAGGAACAGTGGAATGAACCTCGGGTCTGAAACTTCGGCTTCAAAAATACGTTAGTTCATGAGATATTAATAATACCAATACTATTACCCTATTTCCAAATATGTATTTCCGTTCCCTGCGTCGTATTTAACTCTTTGTGGAACGAGTCGTTCGACGAACAAACTGCGATCGCGAAATATACACGTTGAATGTTTGCGTTGCAAAAACTAATGCTTTATTCCAATACGATAACATTTTTTCGTCAAATACGGGAAGAAACGTATTTAGCTAGTAGCTAGTTATTCGATTATTTGCCAACGAGCGTTCGTAAAGGGTTAATATACACTTGTGTAACTTTTCTGAGGCCTTCTCAAAATCGCGTCTGAAAATATCAATAAAATATTCAAATTTTATAGCAACAATGGACATTCTAAACCTATTATTTATCGCGTCTAAGCGATCTTGATAATATATTTCTGGACCATAACTCCACGTTTGATTCAACGTGTCATTGAATTCAAATCTGGGATACAATACGCGCGTCAGTCTCGAATCTAAACCTGTCTTTACTGGAAAAAAAAAGAGAGAAAGGAAGAAAGGAAACGTAGGAAACGGAAGGAGAGAATCGAAAAAGCACCTGAAGATCTCATCGCGGAAGTTGGCGAAGAACTCGGTGAGTTTGCCCCGTTGGTGTTTCGAGTGGGACATTATGCGAGCGGGGCCGGTGCAAAGCGGAGAAATAACAGCTTCCGGAAAACGCGAGGGGATATTTACCTGACGTATGACACCGCGGTGGGCGTAACATTTACCCAATAAAGCTATTGACGCGACAAACAAATCTTCTGGCGGGCAGGACAGGCAACATTTTACGGTTGCCCTTATGGCAACAGGCAGCCGTGTTCCGATGCAGGCATACGGCTATTAGATTGTTATAACGGGCAAATACGGCCGCGCAACACGCCCCCGTGACTACAATTTCCTTTAATTATTAACGGCCGGTAAATTTCCTCTTTAATCGCGTCGTGAACACGACGGCAGTCGAGATCTCTGCCGACCGTAAATTATATACGTTCGAATCTCCCGCGCGATCGGCGCCACCAGTTTTGACCAATAGTTCTCGTCGTGTCCGCTCCCGGGGTGTCGCGATCGAGTTAGCGTTTGAGGAGAGGATATCCCTCGGATCCAGTCGATTAAACCGGTATTTATAAGTCTTTTCTATCCTTTTGTTATCGTTATATCTTTTTAAAGGAATTTGACGCGTGAATTTTGCGATATTCGTCATTGAGGTTGAATCGAAAGGGCGATAGAATAACCAGCGATAAGCTAACTTCGTTTTTTCGAATTTCCTGAAATTTTTGATGTCTCACTTCTTGTAAATAAATATGTTTGTAGCTCCCGTTACGTAGAGTTCATTATTTCGTTGACTTTCGCTTAAAAACTGACGCGATTAAAGGTGCGAGTAGCTTGGTTACACTATACAGCAAGTTGCCTGTTTTATTTTGTAATAAATAAAGGGGTTCATAAGTGATTTTTAGCGGAGAATGTCGTTTTTGTAATTATTTCGTCGCACAAGATGCGGAAGAACGTTTTGACCGTGGAAATTACAGAATACATTCGATAGTTTTAAAAAATTAACCGACTCTTCCTATGACACCCTGTGCGTTTTCGTTTGTCCTTAAAATTATTCCAATTATTTTCCAATTATTTTATACCAACGGTCGAAATGAAATAATTTGAAAGTATGCGTATTTCTACAGCAATTACAATGGAATATTTTTCGGTTGTTTATATTCGTATCGCCCATTCTGTCTCGCTGAATAAACTTTTAGAATATTTCTGCAATATTCTCTGGGATTCGCTAATAATTACAAATCGCGTATTTCCGTAGAAATTGTTTTCGGCGATTCGTCAGCCTTCTATAACACCGCGCGACTTACCACCTGCCCAATTATTTCATTTGCTCCTTACTTTCCCGCGAAATAAAACAGGCAAACTCTCGAATAAGCCTTATGTTTTTCCCGGAAATAATTGGATACCGCGATCGCATATAAAGGCTTCAAACCGAGTTATTAAAACTGTTAATTACTATGACGATATTGTGAAACTACAGCTCAAAGAATAGTTCGATAACACACAGAGTCTCTCTACGCCTGCATGATAATTTGACCAAATTCAACTACGTTTCGAAACCGAAACTAACTTTAGACGCGCGTTTAAAAAATTGAATATATCGAAAATAGGAAAAAGAGCCGCAGATTCGAATTGCATCCGTAACGGTTATGAAAGGTTTCGTTAAATTCGCGAATGAAATTATAAAACGGGGTATCGTTGAAACAGCCGAAGCTAATAATCCCGAAATACCAACAATATATCCTCGTCCTCGAATTCCAGCCAGACACAGAAAACACAGATGCAAATATTTATCCACGATTTTACGTAGAACCGTGAAACAACACGTCCCACACGCATATCCACTCCATCACCCCGCGCGGTGTGTGCTAATCACCCGCAAAATTTGGACTAGATCAGAATCAAACATCGCGTGTCCCCCTGTGAGACTGCCTCGCGATACCGGCCTCTGAACACACCGACGATCCGGCACTCTGGCGTGCAAACCCGAAAGCGAGCAAAAAAATCCCGGCAGGCTAGCTCTCGCCAACCAAATTCGCATCAACAATCAATCTACCTATCGTCTACACTCCTGAACGGGGGAAAAAACAGCGCGCACTTTCCCACGAAATTGAACATCCAGGCCACGAGGAGGCAGCCACCCCACGGAAGAATCCAGAAGGGTCAGGCTCTGCTCTCTCTCTCTCTCTCTCTCTCTCCGCAAGATGAACGTTCGCTCGCGCGAGCGCGCGGGTCGACTTTGCACGCTTTAGCCAAGAACGTGGTAACGACCCCTTTAATGGAATCAAATCGAGCAGAATCGGATCCGCGACGATTATCCGAGAGAAAAGGATTGAGAACCCCTTTGGACACTGGAGCCATCCCTATCCTCTCGTTCCAGTCCACGTCCGTCCGCTCACGCAGTGGCAAACACACCCACACGCACGCACGTCGGCCACCGGACACGCACACGTGTGCCACAAGCCCACAAAAGATGATCTGAATTACGCCCGACCGCTGACTGCCGCACGTGTGAATTCACCTACGTGCGTCACGCACATACCGGGTGGCCCGGTTCGAACGCGCGCGAAAACGCGGCACGATGCTTGACGTCACCACCGCCAGCCGCGATCGATATCGCCTCGGCCACGTTTTCCCAAAGATCCAACAATGTTTTCGGCTTGGTCGAATTTTACAGGATTTTTGTTTTAATTTAGGACGGAGACGAGAAACAAGTAGTGTTTTTTTGAGTTTCTTGAAACTAGCGTAGTTGCTAGAAAGAAGTCTTATATTTTAGATTTGGGTAGGGTTTGATGGTTTGTTAGGTCTTTTTTGGTGCTGTTGATTCCCAAAGATCCACCATTGCTTTCGGCTTGGTCGAATTTTACCGGATTTTTGTTTTAATTTGGGACGAAGACGAGAGGGAGGTAGTGCTTTTTTGAGTTACTAGGAACTAACGTAGTTGTTAGAAAGAAGTTGTCCTAAATTTTGGATTTGAGTAGGATTTGATGATTTGTTAGGTATTTTTGAGTATTGTTGATTTTGAAAGATTCACCAATGTTTTGAGTTTGGTCGAATTTTACCAGACTTTTATTTTTAATTTGGAGCGAAGATAAGAGGGAAGTAGTGCTTTTTTGAGTTTCATGGAACTAGAGTAGTCGTGGCAATTGTTTCGTGTGTTACTTTTTGGGAATGTGGAAAAGAGTTGTCCTAGATTTTGGATTTGGGTGAAATTTGATAATTTGTTAGGTATTTTTGGGTACTGTTGAATCTTGCGATATTTTCGAAAATATTCCGAGGAATCTATCTTTTATCTACTGTGTCGTGTAATGTCAATTTTCCTTTGTAAAATCTAATCTCATTTACAATTGTACGAATTTTTCCTTGAGATATACCATTTTGAAGCACAAACTAGAATTCAGATGGTGTACTACAATTTCGTCACGCATTGTATATGTCGGTTAATTTAAAACTTCCGATTTTTGTAAAACTGGAAAATTTTTCTATGGGACTCGAGAGAGAAATTCCTTCCTAAGCTACCCAGATAAAAAAAAAAAATGAATAAACAGTAATAAAACAAAAATATCCTAAAAACAATGTTTTCCATAATAGTAAAATTTTACATGTTATATAACGTAGACTCGAATTAACACTAAAATCCTACAAGAGGGTTAAAAATTAAGTAAAGGAATTAAAATTTTACATTTTACGATTTGTGCAACTCGGGAATTTTCAGTTTTCGAAATTTCGCAATTTGCATTTGACCATGGAATAGAGAAGATAACGCGGTGGATTATCGAGGTAAAGTTTCTAAGCATTGGTTAGGGTTAGAACGGAGTCATTTAAAGAGGATAGGCGTGACGTAATGCACAGGGTGTCTCAAAAGCGTAGGCAAATTTCTCAAAGTGCTAAAACGATGTTCGATTTCGTTTTGCGTTTCGGCAGCGGGGTTTAAAAATGTAGCTTTTTGGCGCCTGTCGACGAGAAACTCGCGGTGCTACGAACGTTCCCAGGTGGTTTCAGTACAGATTTGAATAATAAATTGGATACCGCGTGGTATGGAGATTATACTACTTCGTTTTTACATTTAAATTTCAACGAGATGTAATAACATCGACCGTTGTATCCTCGTAAACATGGCAATGAATCTCATCAGGAATGATTTCGCGATATTCTCAAAATCGTTAATTACGGGAACAAATTTTTATTTTCCATACAATTTCATGCTCCTATCGTCGCGAAAATTGTCAGAAATATACTGGATTCCGGTAACCTGCAACGCGCTGCTCGATTGACCTGCATTTTCAAAAAGAAAAAAAAAAATGGCTGACATCGCGGTTTAAACTAGGCTGATGTCGATTTGATTAGGAGCAACAAGTTTTTAAAGTGCAGGCGTTCGTCTGTACTCGGCGAGAATAGAAATTGGGTTAAATCGATGTTAATTGCGGATACCCGGTCTGCGGCGTTAAAAAATAATTTTACAATTCCTACGCGGCCATCGAGCAGGAAGGATATTAGCTTAGGACGGCTCGGGAGTCTCTCCTTTAATTTTCCAAGACTTGGGTGCTCATGGCTGATCGATTTTTGTATTCCCAGTTACCCATTTTATCTTGCAGCAACAACGTAAAATGCCGTGGTACTGCATCAGCCATAGAATTATGAATTCCGTTCATTGCACAGCTCTTGAGCGTTCAAAGCCGCGTTAATAGCTGTATTCGATGAATAAGAAATACGCTGGAATATTTAACGACTATAGAGTAGTAAAGGGAAACGCATTTTTTTTCCACCTTTTTTTTCCAATAATATTTCCCTATAAATTTCCCATATTTCAACGGAACTAAAACGTCGGAATTACTAGAAATATCGTCAAGATAGATTTATTGCTTAACAAATTCATCGTTGATGCTGGAAAACGATAGGATTCTCGAGCGAACGTCGCAAGTACGCTGTAGGGGGATAACCACGGCGAGAGAAATTAAAAAATTTTCATTAATGTTCATTAGGTTAGCTCACCTTCCACCGTAACCTAAATTAAAGTACCTACAGTTGGCCACAGAAACATGCAAAGTGAACATAACTAGGAATTTTAACACGCATATTCTATTCTATTTTCGAACCAAACTGCCATAGAATTGCACGATGAAAAATATTAGAATATTCATAATAAACGTATGTTACAGTACATGTGACGAATTTTTGCGTGTTTGTCAAATTAACCGACGAGTTTGTATAATTTCGGAATAACGTTTATTGCTACTATTACAAATTATTAAATATTTTAAGAATACTTGCTTAGACATATTAGATCGTTGTGACATTTAGGGTTACAAAGTTTGTTAGACTCTTCACATTTGCATTTATTAGACTTCTCCCGATATCCCTGATCTTCATAAAGAGATAATTTTCTAACGCATTCCACAATTCGTCGCATTTCCCAAACTTAGTGGTGATTATACGCAATAATCATCAATTACATGTCGAATAGAACAAAAGATAAGAATAGAAATACATTTTATATTTCATAAACAATAATATACACAAATCTTCATCCGCATTAGAAACTAATTATAAGGTATTTGAGATTATTGTAGATCGAGAAACCTAGCTTAAGCCTTTGCACTCGAGAAGCGAGCTTCAGTCACCACTTAATTCGACTCTAAAGACCGATGTTAATTGACATACCAAATTTGCAATTACTCAAGTATACGTGGAACGTCGAAGTAAAATAATTCTCCGTCTTACTTTCTATACGATACCATATCCACCGTTTGAAAAATATCGTCGACTTCGTGACAGTAAGTCTACCAATTATTATTCTTTTGAAACGAAGAAAGTCGCCGAGCGTAAGGGGGTTGAAGAGCCGTGAAGCGCCGAAAATTACCCAGACCTACGGCAACATCGATGAACAACCGATACGAAAACACAAGGACTGGGTGAAAGTTCCTCGTGCTCGAGCTAAATCCCAAGGCGACGAAAAAATGAGCGTTTACCCCCAACTGAATGGGGCACAGTTGACGGGCGCCGCTGTTCCATGCTTTCGCGGCGCCTACGGGGAAAGTGGGTCAAAAAGTGTATTTATTTATTCAAAGTACGCGACATGGAGTGCCTGGAAACATCGAAGGGAAACGTTCCGTGCACGTGCACGTAATGGGACAGCTCGCAATCAAGATTCATAATCGGCGCATGTATCGTTGCGCAGTTTCGATCGGTCATCAGTCAGGCTGACAGTCAACGAGATGTCGATGCGGTTCTCCGCGTAATAAAACACACGGGGACCCCGGCATTTCGCAGTTTAGTCGCCGTAACGTTTTTCAGGTTGATTTTCTGCGTGGCCCGGCGTTCACGTCCGCGCTCGCGCGTGTGTGCGCTCGCGCGAGCGCGCGCGATAACACATTGCAAGCCGGGATATTACAAATAATAACGATCCGCGCGCGGACGCGCATACGGCGTGTACGCGAACGCACGCCGAAATAATAAATCTGAAACGTCAAACGGCCGCTATCGTCGCCATTATAAATTATTTGTCTCTCGCGGCCGATTATTTACGACGATAATAATAACCCGACGTTGGGCCCGAGCACGCGAAAAAGGATCCTTCGGCTCCTCGAAGTCACTTCGACGTTCGAATTTTTGACGCATCGAAACGCGAGAATTTTCACGAAATTTTACTGTTTTTTACCCCGGGTTCGTTGACACTTTTATTCGGAAAACGCGGTGCAGGGGGGGCAACGGTCGGTTATAATGGTGCTTCCGTGGGTTAATAACTGAATGATTTCAAAAAACAGGCTGCATTCATCGAGCTCTCCCAGGCTGGGGTAAAATCGAGACTCGTTTTGATTTCAATGCTCGGACCGCGCCGGTTCGATTTTTTAGGTTGTTTTCACATCCGAGTGTCGAACCATTGAAAACCGTTGCGCAGAAATCTGACTATCTCGATTTAGATCTGAATATTAGGTCCACGATAGTCTAATTTTCCGACCTGTATCCTTAACAATCGTCCGAGTACCGAGCAATGAGAGGTCAGGTCGCGATCGAGAGCAATTACGGCAAATATCGACGATATTTTACAAAATCGAAAACCCACTATCTTCTCGTTATTCCTAGGTCAAAACGCATTTAATATTAGGTCCACGATAGTCCAATTTTATGATCTGTATCCTTAACAATCGTCCGCGTACCAAGCAACGAGAGTTAGGTCACGATCGAGAGCGACTGCGGTAAAATCCGACGATTTTTTACAAAATCGAAACCTCCGCTACCTCCTCGTTATTCCTAGGTCCCAATTTTCCAACCTTGCATCTTTAACGACCGTCCGAGTACCTTCGAGAAGTTAGGTCACGATCTCTCTCGATCGCAGCAAAATCGTAGGACCTCTTACGAAATCTTACGAAAAAGCACCGCTTCTTTCCGACCGCCCAAATCTCCAGTTCACGTGAAACTCCGTCTCGAAACATAGGTCCCATTCACCGTTAACGAGCATCCGATCGATGAGAGGTTAGGTTGCGATCGTAGGCATCCCCTAATCTTGAGACTCCGTAGACAGGACTCCTCGGAGATGAAGAGGGACAAACAGCACCCGGGGGTGGCGCGTTTTTCCTCGTCCACCCCGGCGTTGACCGCAATCAACGGTTCTCGCGGCGAAGTAGGATGCGTGGACGCACGCATGCACGGATGCACGGGCACGGAGGGGGTTGGAGAGGGGGTCGGCGGGGTCGGTGAAGTGTGACGACGACGCAGGCCGCCGCACTCACGGTGCTTGTGACCGCAGCCCGGAGCTCGGTCGTGCCTACCTAGGCCACGTGTGTTGCCGCGGCTCACGCACACGCACAGGTGCGTGGCCGGTGCTCATTATAGAGAGGCCAGGCCGCAAACACGGGCACGTCGGTGTCCTCGCACACGCGAGGCACGCGGCAATGGCTGCTGCGTGTATTCATGGACACCGATACACGCGTACGCTATAAATACTTATAATCGAGCACGCACACAGGGCCGGCGTGCACGGTGACACACTCAGGGGCCCTCCAGCAGCGCCGGTTTCCCCATTATCCACTCGCCCACTCGGCCGCCAACAGGCAGAATACTCGCATGATGACTATTCAGGGAAACTGGCAGGGGAGTGTGTGGGTGGGAGGAGAGGAGAGGCGTACAGGCACGGGTACATCGGAGCGAGGAAGGTGGGTCGGCCAGGGGGCGGGGGTGGCGGCAGCGGCAGGGGTGTATATGCCAGCGTAGGTGGGCAAACCGAGGGGTGAGATGAGTAGGGGGTGGTATAAATTATACCGTTCAATCGATTTGCTGTCAGAAGACCCTCCACTGGCAGCGAGGAAGCTCATGCCGCTGTTGCTGTTGCTGCTACCGTTGCGCTGCTACTGTCGCTGTTGCTATCACCGACAGCGTCGCTGATGTTGCTGCGAGGGTGCGTTTAAGCGAACGAACAGACACGAAGGGGCGCACGTGCGTGCACCAAGGGAGATGATGTGCATCGACGGTTGCAGGGGCACCGCGAGCAAAGGGGTTGCCACGGATATGGAGCTGATTCCGAAGGGTTAAGGCTCTCGTGAAAGGGTTCATCTCGAGGTGGAAAGGGCGCACGGTCGGAGGAGAGTCTAGCGGCAATGTCGATGCGATCCGTTGATGCTCGAGGAGTCGCCGGCTCGCTTTAGGGCCACAATTAACCTTTCGATGCATCCGCATCCCGTTGACCGATATATCGCGGCCTGTTGGCGCGTTTATTTACGCGACACGGAAACCCCGATGAAGAGATACCCGGTCGTCCGAGTAAGGCGTCACCGTCTCCTTCTTTCCTTTCCTCTCGCGATCGTCTGTCTCTTTGTCTTTCGTATCCGAAATTCAAAGACAATGATTCGTTTCGGAGTTACCAGAGGGTTGATCGCTTCGGAGGTATTAGCTTTCGCGGTACGCTCTCGCAAGGTCAATTCGCGAAACTTCTTACCTCCGGAACAAGTAGGTGTACAAACTGGTAAACAGTCGTACTCGAAGAAGACGCGGATAACTTGTCGGAAGTTGCGATGATCGACGTCGCCGTGTTATCTGGGTCAACGTGACGCGCGGTCGCTGCACGCGTACCAGCCAGACCTCGAAATAAAAAAACCCCTCGAAAGAGAGAGAGAGAGAGAGAGTGGGGGAGGAAAAAAGAGCTGCGTGAAAGATCGACCCAGACCTCGTCGGAAATTCGGCAGCGAAGCCGGCAACTAGCTCCGCGAAATCCCATATTCGCAGCGGCGAAACTGGCGCCAAACGGATTCAAAACGAAACGCAAACAGGCGATACAACGTCGAGCGGCAGCGTGTACGGGGTGGGTTCGAGGGTGGTCGTGTGGGGGGTGGGGGGTGAAAAACAATTTCAATGAATCGCGCGAAAAGCGCGGGAGAGTTAATCGAACGGTGGAGACTGTGAGCGCGAACGGCGTCGAGGAGGGGGCACGGGTCGGGGGTGCAGTAGGGGGTGGCGGAGGAGCGGCAGTGGGGGGTGGCATTGCAGGCTAGCGCGAAGGGAAGGAAAAGTTTCGCGGCAACTTTCGTAATGCACGCCGGATAGTTATACAAAATTGAACGTCGGGGTGCCTCGGAAGGCAACAACGCAACACTCCGGGCAATGTGCCGTGTCTGGCGCTGCTGGTGGAAGGGGGTTGGAAGGGCGAGAGGGGGGAGGGGCCGAGGGGGTGGGTTGGAGTGGCAGCAGAGGCAGGAAAGGCAGTAGTAGGTAGAACGCGGTGGAGCGAGGAGATGGTGCAGGTGGTTGGGGCAGAGAGTCGAGATGCGGGAGTGTGAGTCCAGAAAAGAGGGTTAGGTCCCCGAGTCCTCGGTAACTCACCCTCCGCCGCCGTAGAGCATCGCCAGAACTCCAGTTGTCTCCCTCTGTCTTCCTTCCTCTCGCGTACCTCTTGCCATCTGCCTGTGCGCGACTCTGTCTCCGTCCCTTCCTCCCTCCCTCGCTCCCGCTCCGCTCCGTTTCGCTCTCTCTCTCGCTCCCCCAATCCACACCCTTACGAGCATCACCCCCTACCCCGTTCTAGCAGCCTCGTCCAACACCGTACGTTCCTACGCCTTCTCCTTGCTTCAGGGACGCACGACGTGGCCGTAAAATTCCAAAATCCAGAGAGCAGCTCGCTCGGTCGCTGCTCTTCTTCTTTCCGCGCGTTTCTTCGTCCGCCTCCTCTTCGCGGCTCCTCCGCCTCGGCTTTTCCCTCTTCTTGCCGCGGAAACCGGCGGAAAAGGACCGGAGCGGAACTTGCGCGCGGAACTCCCCGGGGTTAAGCGTCGTCCCCTCTTGGAAATTCCGGGCATTTTTGAGAGTCCCGGGTAACGACGCCAGCGAGGACAAAGTAGTACAGTCACGTCGATGAAAGTACCGACGTAATTACGCGGAAGATTAATAATTTCAATAGAGCACAGACCCGAGTCGCTCTCTCTCTCTCTCTCTCTCTCTCCCCGTAGATTGGGAGAGGAAAAGAATTCTCTCCTTCGCGTCTTCCTTTCTACCTTGGGGAGTAGTCTATTAATTCGACAAGTTTCAAACGGTCGATCGGCGAGTGAAATTAGTCGCTGACTCTTTCGACGCCGGCCGACCGAGCGAGGATAGTTCAATTATAGCCGGGTGATTCGCGACGAAAAAGCGGGCTAGTGGAAGAGAAAAGGAAGTTGACCCGTTCGCCGCTAGGGCAAGGTGTTCATTCTATATCCGTTTCAATGGGACGAACAATGGGAGCCTAACACAATGAGCAACCCCAAGCCAAACATCCCTTTGCATTAATTTCTGACGTTCCACTTATCCGTATAATTGGCGTCCATTACAAAACACGGTATCGCTGATAAGCATCCCGAGAATATCGTACCCCGGTCCTCGGTGAAATTTCTCCGAGTGCTCTGGCGGAGCGGGTCCGAGACAGGCACACGGCGGAGGAAGAGGAAAGAAAGGAGGAAAGAAAGGGAAAAGCGAAAAAAAAGAGGAAAGAAAACGAAAAAGGGAAAAGCGAAAACGTTAAACGTTCTTCGTGGAAAAATAACGGGGTTCCAAGAGGTCGTGCGGCATACGATCAGAGGAGGAACGACGAAATAAAGTGGAAGCTTTCACGAAACGCGACGATAATTAAGGCGGCCCTGCCGACCTCGAAAGTACTTCTCGGCCCCTGGCTACTACGCCATACAGGCAAGTCTGTTATTCTCTTTCTCCCTCGTTCTCTTCGTTACCCTCCTCCGCCCTGCGGACTGAAACTCTCTCCTGCTTGTGCCGCCTTTCCTCCTTCCACCTCGTGTACCATCGTTTCTCCTCGCCTTCACCACCTCCCACATTCACCCACACCGACGCTACGCCCGACCTAAGGGTTGAAACCACCCTCCATTTCCAGTGGCAGCCAAGGCAGAGAGGCAAGCAGACTCTGCCTGGCAGACTGGCAGGCTGGCAGGGGATGTGCACGTCACCGTCTTACACTATCGTCCCGAACAAACACCACGTTTCCAACCCCGCGCCTGCCAGCCACCCTCCTCGCTCAACTCCGTACCGCCATCTC
>NIJG01000029.1:644524-654665 GCA_002201625.1 Euglossa dilemma
GACGCGTAGGTCGTCTCTGGGACGATCTACCGGCTCTTCCGGGGTGGGCGGACCGGGATGAGAAAATAAGGAAGAAGAGGAACAGGCACCGACAACCAGTCAGAAAGAAAAGAGAGAGCTGGCCCAGAGTAAGAGAGAGAGAGGGAGAGTACGTAGCTGCGACGATGGTAGGAGGAGGAGGAGGAGGTACGTCTCACGTGGCGGAGTTCAAACGCGAAGAAGAATCTCGAGGTACCTCGAGGATAAGGGATGTTTCCGGCGCTCGAGTAAGATCGCTAAGGGAACTCTGAAACGGTGCTACTTCCCGCCCTCTCTCTCTCCCTCTGTCTCCTTCTCTCGCCATCTCTGCAGCCACCTCGTTTGCCCTCTGCACATCCTCTCTCCTACGCGTATCGATTCTTACGTAAGGGATGTTTTCTCGGAGGTGGATCGTCGTTCCGCGTAGAACCAGAGGGTCAGGATCGGCGGGACGCGGAGCAGGGAGAGCGAGAGAGGAGAGATCCGGCTGACCTAGGCAGAATGTGATTCTGGGGTAGGGAAAAAACCGGTGCCTTGTTCCACCTTGAAGAAATGTCCGCTGAATGGCCACGGAAGAGAGGATCGCTGTTTTTCGGCCAGCTCGACGAACCTGGCGATTTCCGGGGGATTTAAGGAGATCGAACGTACCCGTAGAAAAGACTCGTTTATAAAGGAAATGGAAATGTCAGCTGATAGGACATGGCATTCAATTGGTCTTCTAAGCAGAGCACCGATTCATTTCGGGATGGAAGTAAACCGGTTTGAAAATTTACCATCTATGTAGGTCGGCTCACGTGTACTCCGCTCTTCGTCCAACGTTTAGACCTGAATATGCGAATATGCATCTGGATTATGGCGCCAACTACCCTTTTTTAACTCTTTGGGGCACGGGATTTCAGGAAATAAAACGAACCCTCGATGCATGGAAATTTTTAATTAAATAAAGCTACTACTACTCTTGGTAGAAAATTTTCGGTCAAACACAATTACAAAATTGTTTAAATTCACTTCTATATATTATGTTCCTCTGATTTAAAGCGCTGTAACGAAAGTATATAGTACAGCCATAAAAATATAACTTTAATTTTCGTTTTTCTTTTATCACCGAGACGAAAACGACGAAGTACTAAATATTATCGCGTTGAGTGAAAACCTTTTGTAGCATCTCGAACGAAAATTTGCTAGATACTTTCATGCTCGAATTTCTATTTATACCTCTTACCAAAACGAAACGCGGTCCTCGCCCGTATCAATGAACAAAAGACGCGAAGCGGAGGAACGTAAAATTCGAGACACTTCTCACCCCGGCTCGGCCGAAATGTACACTGGGAAAGAAGGATGGAATTAAAATTAAATATTCAACAAGTACACGACCACCCCGGTTGCCGGGCGTTAACAAACTCACGGTTCGAAGTGATATTCATTTCATAACCGCCTGAGAATCGCGCTGTCCCGCTCCGAAGCGTTTCGTTTTATTGTTACGACGTGGAGAAACATTTCAGACAGCGACGTTAGGAGGCACGCCCCGTACATCGTTAAGCGTATTCATGGACCCGGGACGGGATGATGGCTGGTGGAGGGAATTAAAATCACCCTACTTATTGTCGGCGTGCGGCTTTTCGGCCGGCGGGTGACGCACGTTGCTGGAAGATCAACCGATCGCAGAGGGGCCGGGCTTTGTCATACGTGGACCTAATATTTCCGAGAGGGTCGGTACGCCGCGATGGCTGCCGCGAATTAGGTGAACCCGTTTTCCACTCGCAATTCATTCGCTGGGCCATCGACCTTCAGGGTTCGTTAACTTCGCGATAAAGAAAAAGAAAAGAAAAAAAAACTATCAACGTTTCCTATTCGAAATTCTCTGTGTATTTACATCCTTCAAATTTCCCAAAAATGGTTGAAATAAAAGAAACTCACGAATTAAAAAAATTAGTATCGGTTGAAATGAAAGAAACCTCACGAATTAAAAAAAATTATCAATGAAAATAAAAGAAGCATCGACCTTCAAGGCTTATGAACTTGACGAAAGAAAAGGAAAGGGAAAGAAAATTATCGCGAATTATTAACGTTTCCTATTCGAAGTTCTCTGTATACTACGTCGCCCCACGAATAAAATAAATTAGTATCGGTTAAAATAAAAGAAGCCTCGTAAATTTAAAAAATCAGTATCACTGCCGTGGCTTCACCGAAGAGTGGAGTCACTGTTTACCCTTTCGTTGCGAAATGATAGCGAAAGATAATCTTGGTGAAACTCTTGAATGCACACTGATGTTTTCTACACTTAGGATACCGAGAAAGAGCTAAAACTAAACTCTGTTGAACAGGAAATACAAGATGCAGTCGACGGAACTGGATCGGCCTGGGAAAACACCCCGAGCTTACCACTTCGGAGTGTTTCGAAGGACTGTCTGGAATCAGAAGGGTCATCGTGAGAAATCCTCTGCAACCCACGCAACGTTTCGCAGTCTTCGATGCTGGTTAAAGGTAGGTAAAACCGAGAAAACGCCATAACTCGAAACGACAAACGGCTGATACGAAAGGGGTGAGAACCCTCGGAAGAGTTAACGTGGAATAACTTGCGATTAAAAATAAAAAGGAAATCCCTCTCGCGTTTTACTCGCGAGGAAAATTCTTCGCGCGTCATGGAAACGGAAACGGCGCGAGAGTCTCGAAAACCGAATGCACCGGCGTTTGTAAATTCGTTACACCGTTAATGGGATACACTTATCGGCTGTGAAATCGAATTTTACGTTACGTTTGAGCTCCCCTGCCTGGTGTCTCAAGCTTAATTGTCTGTTCTTTCGCTCGATGAATCGTAATAATTTCCCGTGGCTGCCGATAGAACCGTTTGGATAACAGGTTACCATCCTAATCGGGCTTCTTCGAGATCTCGCGCTGCTATTTTTGTTTAGAACAATACCTTTGGTAGGGACAAGGAATCGAATGAGTTACTACGTACGAGAGAAGGTGGAAATGCTGATCGCTTTTTTAATTTCGAGGAGAGTATACGTGAGAAATATAGAAAATTATTGAGAGATGGGAGTAGTAGTTTATAGATAGCTTCCAGGCAAGAAAATTCAAGCTTTTCGGGATAAAATGGCAAGAAAACGGTATTTACTGTTTCCTTCATATTCGTAATTCAAATTCTAAAAGTATTTAGATCGAGGAATATTCAAAAATTGGGAAATAAACACGCGAGAATGAGAAATGTATTACAACCTCTGGCAATAGTATTTAATCATTTTCAAAATGTTTAAAGGAAATATAATTAATGAAATTATGACTTCTTCGAACCCTTCAGTCTTTCAGAAGCCACCCTGTACTATAATAAGTTATTATACATAGTACAACATACTGAAAAAGAAATCGGAAAATCGTATGACCAAACCAGCAGCATAAATCGTGGAATTTTTCATTGGAAGCTCGAAAATGGTCATTCGGATTGCACGATTAATCCTCTTACCTACTCAGGCCACGATAAAATTTCCATTAATCCTAAGGAGAAAGAAATAATCGCGCTTTTCATTTCGCGATGCTTTTTATTTATATACATTATCGAAATTTTCGAAAAGCACACGATCGCATCGACTATTAACGCGTTCATGCTACAGCGGATCGACGATAGGACGGCGTGCCGAAAAGGAAAGTGGGAAATGACCGAAGCAGCGGCGTGTAAATGCAGAGAATTTTTAATTGGGAGTTGAAAAACCGCGATTCAGGCCGCAGGCTGAAACCCGGCCAATGAGCACGTCTTGAAATCTCGCAAGGAGGAGCGGGGGGCAGAATAAACCCGTAGACATTTACTTTTCCGAACAGACTAAAGTTGTCCGCGCCTCGTACACGGAAACAAGGGAAGGATCCGGGGGTTTCGGCGTGGGACAAGGGAGAAAGGAACGAGCAGCACCGCTGCCGACGCCGCCGACGCCGCCGCCACCCTCTCCCGGCATGCCATTTGCCACCTTGTTCCTCGTATTTATGCTAGCACGGAGATCCGGCGTGTTTGCACGAGCTTTAAATCCTCTCTCACACCCCCGCGTTCCGCATCCTCGCGGAACACTTACACCTTCGACCCACGGCTTTTCACCTACGCGGCCCACGGGAATAAACGCACACACGCACTCGCATGATCGCTGTGATTTACCGGCGAGAAGTTGCCGCGCGCGCTCCCAGGCATTGGAAGTTAATTGCGTGGAAATTAATTGAGATCGTCGCGGAAACCGCTAGTCACTAAATTTTCTAGGAGCACGTACTCGCGAGCGATCGAGCCGTGTGATCGGGACATGTGCGGCCGCCGTCGATAGCAATTACGCCACCGACCGCGTCTTTCCCGCTCTTCTCCTTTTTTCTCCCCTTCCTCGCCGATCTTCGCTTTTTTCTTCCGCTTTTCGACTTGCAAACCGGCCGCAATTTACGCCCGCGGTCGTCTTACACAGCCCGAGGAGCGATTTACGGCCGACATCGAATCGTTCCTCGCTTGGACGTCATAGGGGAAGGGAAATTGGTGAGACGCGACTGACATCGCGAGGGAGAGGGTTGGTTTAATGCCAGCCACGGGGCTGTTTTTAATTTCGCTGCACTGTGGTTAAGTTGTCGGGAGCTTTTGGAAGAAATTATTTATCTTCTTCTGATCGATCCTCGTCATTCGTTTCGCTTTCGATTGGCGTAACTGAGACGGTGTCCCGCGTTTCGCATCAACTTCATTTTATTTCTTATCATTTTAGCTCGGAATTCGCCGTCGAGGACTTTGAAAACGTGTAACAAGTTTCGGTCCGATCGTTATGACTTTGAATTCGTAGTGAGCAATCAGGAAAATTCGAAAGTCGAAACATGTTCTCACTGTGTATTGGAAGAATTATATTAGAAAATAGATACGTAATTGGTTAATCTCTTTTTTGATGCGATTATTTGACTTTCTTGTAAAATATGACTCTGGAAAAACGTGGAAAATTTTTTATAGAAAATCAGAGAACAGATCTCTT
Organism: Euglossa dilemma; assembly: GCA_002201625.1. Taxonomy (NCBI): domain Eukaryota; kingdom Metazoa; phylum Arthropoda; class Insecta; order Hymenoptera; family Apidae; genus Euglossa; species Euglossa dilemma. The sequence continues at coordinate 649,522 of NIJG01000029.1, forward strand.
TTAAGTCTAATCATAACTATTGAGTATCCTTTTTAGTCTAATTATAATATTTGTTAGGAAATTGATGAGGTTGTAAAAATAAAAATAACTTCCACAGTGAGCGATCACGACAATTCGAAGATACCAATTTTTATCCGAGTCTAATGATGTCCTCGCTGTGTATTGGAAGGATTGTGTTAGAAAATAGGTACGTAACTGGTTAGTTTCTTTTTTTTGGTGTAATTATTTCACACTCTCGTAGAATGTGATCCTAGAGAATTGTTGATTATCCTTTTAAGTCTAGGAAGCTGATAGTTGACAGTTAGGAAATTAATGAGGTCGTTAAAAATAAAAAGAACTTCTACTGGTACGAACCAGGAAAGAGGGATAATATGGTCTTCCAAATTTTACAATTTTGACATCACTTTTACTGTTAGATTAGGCGTCGGAAGATTCGGAATCTGGTGAGGGAATTTTTCAAATTCGCCATTTGTCAACAAGAGACGTACCCTGTCGGACGTGCTCCTTTCAGTTATTTTACAAAATAAAGCGTTTAATCTTTGTTACCATATGCCGAGTTTCATTGTTCTCACGCTTTAGTTTCATCCGGCTTCCTTTTCTAATTCAACACTTACCGCCACTTCAACTACTCGCCGTGTAAATAATATTAAACGTTATAAATTTCTTCAACACCATCCGTTACACGGACAAAAATTTCTTAGAGAAATAAATTTCCTATCTTTGGTTAGATCGCGATGGGTCTGATTAAAGTTTTACATACAAGTTGGAAAATTAAGAGCTGTATAGGCTTTTATGTTACGATAAATGCAGATTGGAAAGAATTTAATTAAAAAAAGGAAAGAAATGGCGACACTTCTAAACAAACATCGTACTGTCGATGTAAAAAGCTATGGTATAAAAGACATTGTATAAATTTAATCCAGTGCAAGAGTTATAATCGTTTTCCCCTCTGCCCTTTTACATATCAAACGAAGACTATCAGATTGCAAATAGGGAATTAAAAAGTTTGCGTGGAAGTGGTTACGTTTTTAATTTCTTGCGACTGTGCTGTCGAAGTGACTTTAGATGGCGACATTACAGTGTATTAATCAACTTGCATTAGCCTCTGTTTCCTTCTAACTTCCTTAGCAAGCAACTAAATCGGGTTAATAGCATAATTTTTTAGCACCCCATATTTATTATTCCTTATATTTAGAATAATTACTATTTATCGTCTCTTAATAATATTTTACTCGTTATCATTACAAAACTATGTCTAACATAGCAAAAACTGTTTCAAATAAAATTACCAAATTTAAATAAAGATGTATTATTGCAAAATTGCGATTGCATACCTTCGAGACTTAATCTTGGATAGAATAACGATATATTTTCAAATTCGCGAATATTGCCTTATCTCGTATCACGAAAATGCAATGCCTACGTATCGTAACGTCGGAAATTACGTTATTTTATGTACGAGTACTATATTTCGAACGATAACTATAGATTCCGATGCGTCACTCTCGCGCTGCTCGCAATTTTTCCATCCGCGATGCGATAAATCTAAAACTATCGCGAAATTCCACGCGATCAAAAATTACTCCATGCGCGAGTAACGAAAGTATCCAAAGTACGGATGCACGTTTTCAAATGTCGATTTTATCCGCGATTTCTCAATCATCGATATGATCGCATAGCGGTGTCACTCGCGTCGCGAAACGTGTTTCATACGAATGATTAGCGAAATAATTATTTCTAGCGAAACTAACGAATTTATTATTGCTCGCAGTGCAAAGTACCAGCTATTAGCGTCGGACCAACGAAATAGAACGTTGAAAATCCGAAGCTATCAGTGATAAGGTAAATCAACTGAATTTCTTTTGCAGCAGACATATTCGATGGCTCTTTAATTCGACTATTTAAATCTACTTTAATTAAGCCATTTTATTCCACGTTTATTCTAACGAATATTAATAAGAAATTCAAACGAAGCTATTTAGCAGGGTTATATTTACGTTTTATATTAGGAAAATAATTAAATATTTCTCGTCATACCCTGGTATATATTTACGATGCTTTCCTATATGCCAGTCACCATGAAGCCATGTGCAAATATATGTACTCGCGGGTAACGAATAATCGATAGCGAAGCTACGTAAATGTCAATAGAAAAATTTATCGATATCTACAGATGATATTTCTACAGTGATCAATGGCGGCCGTCGGACTAACGTAAAACGTAGATTGATAGGTCTCAAAAGCAGCAAAGCATCTAAAAGTCGGTACGTATGGAAATAGAGATACAGGGAGTTTCTGTAAATAAAAATTTCCAGGAGGGTAACGTTCGTTTCTACGGTCAATTAATTCGCGAATATATAATATTGGGAATTTTCGTTTGCGTTCCCGTTATTGTATTAACATTTCTTATTATAAGCTTAATTTTCCGAATTTACGAAACTCGTACGCTGGGATGCATTAAAAATACCGCGATTTACAGTGTAATTTACATGGCAAATGAAGAACTCGTGTTACGACGCCACGGCTACAAAAATATTACAACTTGACATAAAGTTGTGTACTTCAAGCCTCGCTCGTAACGTTAAAATTACTTTATTACTTCACATGTTCTTACCTTAAAAAAAAAGAGAGGAAAAAATAGGAGAAAAAATATTATCTACGTGGTAAACAAATTTTAATAAAATTAGTATCATGCGTATTCGCAAATTAGTAATCTCAAAGGCGATTTTTTTGAAAAATATTTATTATCTTCTATTTATTTTTATTTGTTTTCTTATTTCTTCTATTTATTCTTATCTATTTTCTGAAAACAAATATAGTGTCTTTTCACAACATCGAACAATTAGATTACTCGCATTTCGATCTCTATAGAACTATCTATTTTATAATTACAGAAATTAAAAATTTACTTGCCAGCTTAAAGACGCGATTTAAGCTATTTCCATAATTTTAATAGTTAATTTCGCTATTAACTATTTCCATTTTTTACTCAGATAAAAAGAGAGAAACGAAAGTATTTGATTATATTTGATTTCCTCGTAAAATCTAACACTCGATATAGTTTCAAATCCCTACCACTGGGATAGCACCTCGAAACACTTTCTCCGTTGATCGAGATCGCGAAAGTGTAGGTGGCGAGGTATTAATTGCCGAAACGATAGTAGTTTTTATCGCGGCGAGGGTAGGAGAGATAATTCGAATCCACCCTCTGATCGTAACGCTCGTTGAAACACGAACCGCGGCTACCACCCCGTTCACTTGCAACCACTTTAATCCTCGCTCCGCGATCGCTTGTTCCGCGGGAAAGGAAAAGAAGTTTCTTTCACGAAACTCTCGTTAGTCTGGATTCGTGACAAGCGCCGAGTAGGCGATGCGATATACTTTTGGTCTTTGAGTCAGCTTCTCCCTTCGCGCCAGCCACCCCCACATATTCCGCTTTCCCACGAAATATCGAACGCACGATCGTTGTCACGTACAGGAATACCCCGAAAATTCCCTTCCCCTACTCGCTCACGAATTTTCCGACCTTCTTTATCAACCGATCGCGCCTATCCTTCATTTTTGACGATGTCCCACCATAATCGGTCAGGTGAGTGGAGACGGGTGGAGAAAAGCCTCGAAAAATAGAATGAATTGAAAGAAGATACTGAAAAATCAAAGGGAAAGACGTCGGTTGATCAAAGTTCACGTTAAATGTGAAATTTTTAATTAAATGTTTAATACTAGATCTACTAAATACAGTACATACATTTGGTATTAATTAATATAAGTTTTACCAAAAAAGAACAGCGATATATTTTCAACGAGTCATTTTGGCTCTCATCGTAGTTCCAGTGTTAAAAATGATCATTTGGATTAATATAGCAGAATATTTGAGGATTTATAAAATAACCGAATAATCAGTGGCTAGTATTAATTAATTATTTGCATACGCATAGATTCTCAACCTTTTCATCTCGCGACACACATTCAGTGGCATCCCAAAGCAAACAGTTGTTGCATCGAATGTCGTTATTTCTATATCTGGCCCGAGTAAATAATTATTCGTTACTATCACTTCGTAGTATCGATATACGTAGTAGATTCTATATCTCGCGCACAAACGGAATTTTCGTTGGTTCGAGCAAGAAAATCAGCCAAAACAACGAATCACTGAACGAATTAAGTTCCTATTTGAAGCCAGGTCGATGGGGTTCTCTCGTCATTGGGTTTCAGAGGAACCAAAATCGTGGCATCGTCGTTGACAAGAGGAACAGAGGCGCCTCGCGCGAAATTCGTTCTTTCGATGACAAGAAAGGAGGAAAAGGAGGATCGGAAATCAACGGAGAACCGGGCAGACAAACAAAGAGGTGGTTTGCCTGGAACTGGACGGAAGTTGGCGCGGCACCTGTAAAAGCGCACACCGGGGACAGCCTGTAAAAAGGAGATCGAAGTTCTTCTCCGGCGAACCGCCATCTTTAATAATTTCACACTTGAGAAAAATGAACAGTCTATTCATAATCCTTTCCCTTGACGGGGTTCCGTCCTCCCACCGAAAACCCGCCAAAAGCGATCTCGCAACCCCCACTCTCGGCCCTCACCCTTCTTCCCTTTCGCCGTCTCTCTACCCCTCTATCTCTCTCTCGCTCTCTCGCACAACCTCGTTTCTTCCTACACGCCCGTGGAACGCTGCCGGGTGCTCATTCATTTAATTTCAGTCATTGCTGGCAGTCGCACCCCTGTCGTGCGACCGACAAAAAATAATTAGTGAAGCCTTACACCCCTCTGCCAGCCACCCCGTCGGCCTCCTCGCAACCCCCGGCTCCCCGCCACCCGGTATATTCTCCCTCCTACGGTTACGACGACTACGACGACGACGGCGACGACGACGACGACGTCGACGACGACGGCGACTCGACGCCCCCTTTCAACCCCACGGGTACGTACCTTGCGCTCGAATTCTCTCTCTCTTCTCTCCTTCCCTTGCCCCCCGTTTCCCTGCCAACCCAACCAACCAACGAATCACCCCGCACCTCCCACGGACTCTAACTCCGCTACCCTCCTTTTCTACCTCCCCCGCCCCCACCCCCGGCCTCCATCTACTCCTCGCCGCCTCCTCTCTTGAGCCACCCTCCTGAGCAGCAGCAGCAGCAGCAGCACCAGCA
>NIJG01000029.1:654790-670861 GCA_002201625.1 Euglossa dilemma
CAGCCACTACCACCGGCGTTCTACCGCCAAAACCCTAGCTCAGTCAGCCACCCCCCGGTTCACTCGGTCTTCGTCTGCCTCTCTCCCTCTCTCTCTCTCTCGCTCTTTCTCTTTTACGTTCCACCCCCCGGTCCCCTGCGTCCGCTCGCCGTGCTCGTGGCCTCGGGCGGGATGATTCAGGCGCCAGTAGGGCGCACCCACCTTCAGCAGGGGGTGTGCTGGGGTGAGTCGGAACGACGGATGAAGGCAGAGGTGAGGAGGGTGGTGGATGTGGGTAGAGAGAGAGCCGGAGGTGGAGGAGAGGAAGGAAAACGGGCGGTGGGTGGAAGTGGGTGGGATCGGGGGGAGAACAGAGGAGAACATAGAGTGTGTCGGGGACTAGGAGGGTGGATAGCCGGCGAGGGGTGCGCGGCTGCCGGGGGGGCACGGGCTGCCAGAAGGTGGATGGAGAGAGAGTGTGGCGGAGGAGAGAAGGTGGGTCGGGGCGGGAAGAGGGGGAGAGATACGCGCACGGAGGGTGGTTTTCCTCGGCTGAGATATAGGCACCACCGACGCCGCGGTGGGTTATATCCTGGGCTAAGTAATACAAGGAAAAGTGCTACGTGAAGCCCTCCTATCCTCTCTCTACCCTTCTCCCTCTCCCTCTCTCCTTCTCTATTTTTCCCTTTTCCCGTGCTCTGCTCCTCCGCATGGGATCGTCCGTTCTCTTCCTCCTTCGCCGACCCCCGCGCCACCCTCTCGCGCTGCTGGCTCCGTCTCCTCCGCCTCTTTCTCTCCCCCCGTTTCGTTTGCCCACCGTCTTTNCATGGAGCTCGTTAGCGTTGCCCGTGGCAACACCAGCGGCGGCAGCAGCACAGGTGCACGTCGCGATGCATTCTCGAGGGGAATGCGTTGCGTGGATAGGGGCCAGCTTTGTTGCGCTGACGAACAAGGCTACCAGCCATCGCGAGAATAACTATGAAATGAATTACCGTTGGATGCTCATTAACGGATACTTTGGCGAATTATGTTCCGCGGATGGCATGTGCTCGTGGAAAGACACCCACCCCCGCCGTCGTCGTCGCTGCCACCCCCGCGAGGAGGTGGGTCTGCCAAGCGTCTCAGCGCCGGGCAAAAACTGTCGGGGATAATTGTTCCGATCCTTTCGTGTCTCTACTCCCGCTGTTCTTGCATTTCCACCTCGGCTTTCTGCCTCCGAGAGGCGCTGCCTGCGCACCCCCGAGTCGCGAGGTGTCTTAAAATTACTAATAGGGCAAAACCTCGCGTGCGCATCAACGGAGATAAACTCGGGTTAATGGTACTCGTAAAAGGGAAATGAAAACGTCCAACCGGTGACTATTCCTCCGGTTTTTTTTTTCCCCCGAAGGAACAAGCAAGCTGGCGAAACGGTACCAGCCGCGAAGATAAGTCGAGTGGCCGAGGCGATCGAGATTTTCGATAGGTGTCCAATTAAGATCGGAATACGAAAGTTTTGATCGAAGAACCGCGCCGGTGTGTTTCGTTCTATTAATCGACCGAATTTGTATGCGCGGTACGATACGTTGAACGTTGCATTCCATTCGTTCATTAAGCGGCAGCGAAACGCGACGGGCTCGAGTGATTTTCTTTATTTATATACCGCGTATCACGTAATCTTATCGTTATTCGAATTTATTACCGCCCAGCATCCGACGGACAAACGAGTTCCGGCCTCGTCCACCTGACTTACAGGAAATGAAGGTCTTCCCTAATCGATGATGCTATCTTGCCGAATTAAAAAATTCATTGAAATCACGTTATCTCCGATCGGGTTCCTTTTAATTAAAAAATTAGGAACGATGGAATAATCGACCAGCGTCTACTCCGTATTAATTACCGCTTTATTTCCGTTGCAATCGTAGGTAATAGCACGTCTGGTTACTTTTATGTCCAACTTTCGTTTCGCCGATTATCTATGAGTTATAAATTTTTAAAACCTAACCCAGCGAAAATACGAAATTCGAAATTGTCACGATACGTGTTTACGAAAATAATTATACACGAATTAAATTACTCTCTCTATGTACATTCGTAATTACCACGGTTATCTTCGATATCTTCGCTGTTTTAACATCCCACTGATAATCGTCGACCTGTCTTATGATTTCAGGATCAATTCGAGCACACGGTCGCGCGAGAAGCATAGGGAAGAAACGTAGAAGAAGCGAGAGGAGGAACGGGAAACTGATAAGTTAAAAGATACACCGAGACCCATCGCGCAATGGTGTACAGTTTGCACGTCAGCTCGAATCCCCATACGCATTATCACCGAAGACGGGGTTATTCCATGGCAAGCAAAATCCAGGGGAAAAATGCGAAGGAACCAGCTGAGGTAGTAGAAAGTCGAGATGGTAACTCGAGAGTGGATGACGCGTAGATATAGGTTTCCCTGCCCGCGGCGAGAAAAATGCGAGGAGAAGGCTCGCGTAGCGTTCTTACGCGTACAACCACCAGCACCGGCACCACCACCACCGACGCCCGGCGTCGGCCGTGACGTCGGCTTGGCACCCGAGCTCTTTGATGACTCGTAAATGACGCGAGAACGTCGCGACGACTCTGGTCCTCGCGAAAAAGAAGAGATCCTCTGTTTGCGGGGGTCGCCGCCAGACCAGGTACGGAGAGAACGGACGCCGTGGGGCGTCAGAGGGGGGCCAGGGGGGACGCGAGGAGAGAACGGTAACCCATTTTTTTTCGGTCACGGATTCGAGCTTACGGAACACGCCGCGACTGCGCGGTGATAAGAAAGAAAGTTTAATATTACTTTTCGTTATCGTAATACGATCTCGGAAATATTGGGTTTCCCTCAGAGGCCCCGTGCCTCTTTCACGGCGCGGCCGCGATCCGTTGTTACGACGGGAGGCGAATATTTTTTAGGCCGCCGTTGCAGCTGCAGCTCCGGTAAATATTAATAAAGGCAAGCTGCACGCCGGGCTTCTCTTGCCCGGTTAGGGCAAACAAGAAGATCGCCGAGCAGAATTTCGAATCCCCGGGATGACGAGTAAACCGGTGATCATGGCACCACCCCGGCCAGCGTTCGTTGCGCTCGTTAAACAATTCAGCGCGGGAATTTTTAATTAATCCAGTGTAACGGGATACAGGGTCCCGTTGTTATTTCGGCGGAAAAGAAGAAAAGACGTCCTTCTCTCCTTTCACATTCCCGGCCTTCCCTCGCGTCCCGGGAAAATCGCGACGGACGAGGCCAGGATCTCTCCTGGTTTGGGAAACCCGCGGAGCGAAAAGATGATGCGAACACGAGATGGTAAGGCTTCGTCTCTTAATAAATATGGTTTCCTCGGAGCAAGGGAATTACATATATTAGAAACACGCTGTCACGGGTGTACACGCGTACTTTGAAAGGTTTGACATGTGTCAGACAAGGGTAATAGGTTCGGGCCGCGTAATGGCTCGGGTCTACGGGATTCTAGGTGTGCTCGTGTTTTGGGATAGATCAGGGATTGAAACCGAATCCGGGGAAAAGACACCGATGATCAACGAGATGGAAGGGTCTTCCTTGTTGTTCATTTTCGTCGGCGAGTTTCTGGAAGACTAGGTGAATTTTCTCCTCGAATTAATAGCGTTAATAGATTTAATTAATTTATATTAACCCTTTGAACTGGGCGATCTTTTCATTGCAGAAAAATGGTAATTCGGAGACTTTCTGCCATTAAGTCGGCGATATTTTTGGAATGATAAATAAGGAAACTAAGACGTAAAATTATTTTATTTTGACATTCCACGCATTCTTGGGCAAATTTAAATTTGATGTATTAAGTAATATCGATCTTTAGATTCCGATTAAATGGCGACTAAGGCTCAGCTCTCGAGTATAAAGGATTAAATCTGTTGATAACATTTACTTTTATCCATGTCAAGTCCTTTCCTTAGCAAATCGGTGTAATTCCTTTCCTTTTTGATACTTCCTCGTTTCTCGGAAGATTGTCGAATCGAAACACGTGATTCCAAGTACTCGCGAAAGGCTGCAATTTGTTTCTCTTTAAAATGTCGCTTTTCTAGGTAAATATTTAGCAGATTAGAGGTATTTTGCCTGCGAATTGATAACACGGTAAATTTCGAGGAAATAATTGCGAAAACTCGGCAATTTATCATCATTCCAGGCTCGTCTACGAAATTTCTATTCGTGGACTCGCTTCCCCTACGAAGTTATGCCCTTCCCCGTTAATATTCAGGGAAATTTCCTAGAAAAATACTATTCAAAATTACCAGCGATTCACATCGCGACACCGTCCGTATTTTTTTCAAAGTTTAGACTAAATTATCACGCTTGTCAGGCTGCACGACGACGCAGGCCATCCCCCTTTTGTGCCGGTGAGCGAAGTGAAATTAGCAAAAGTGAAAAGTAAAGACACCCTCTGGTGTCGCTAATGCCGCGGTCCAAGGGTGAGCATTCCTTCGCACAAGGGGTAGCCAAGATAAATTACATAACAATATAAGTAGGCGTCGAGAGTACGAGCCTGGAGGGGCGAAAACCCCCGGAGGAAGAAGAATAAAGAGCCGTGCAAACAGTCCTCACGGAATTCACTCACCCCGGCGAAAGTTACTTCGAAAAAAGGTCGCGTTTGTTTAAACGTATTTTAGCCCTTGCAGCTCGAAAACAAAACCTACCGTTGCTTCTGACCCGAAATTCTCATTTGGCAAATAAATCTATTTCCTTCGTGACTGGCTAGCGTTACGGATAGAATTTTTTTCCTTTTTTCTTTTTAAAATCAACGATCTACGAAATTCACATGGATGTATTTAAGAAATGTCTCGAAACAGAGCAAGGGATTTAGAAAAGATTGGAATTAGAAAATAAGGAATTTAGAAAGTAAGTAATTAAAAAATAGGGAATTTGGACGAGATAAGAATTAAAAAGTGAGAAATTAGAAAATAGAGAATTTAGAAAAGATTAGAATTAGAAGATAAGGAATTTAGAAAAGATTGGAATTAAAATGTGAGAAATTAGAAAATAGGGAATTTAAAAGAGATTAGAATTAGGAAATAAGGAATTTAGAAAAGATTGAAATTGGTAAAAAAAAGAAATTTAGGGAAGATTCAAATTAGAAAATAAGGACCTGCAACATTCACCTAAGTTTAACATACGTGGTTAATATTCATTCGTAGTTTTGGAAGCCTCAATAAATATCCGATTAATTCATCTACGATTGCGCAACAATCCGAGCAAAAGTTATCCCAAACTTTCTCAATTTTCTCGCGTTTTCGTTAAATCGAAAATCGACAGAAATTATCGGGCCCTTGGAGATGTCGACTTCACCTGCTCTTTGTTCCCCGCATATCGCGTTTCACTCTATGCAAATCGAGCTGAATTCATTATTCCCTTATTCGTCCTTTAGTTATTCGGTCAATATAATTCCAGCCGGTTTATGCATTCCCGTTACGCGTTGAAAATTCACGAGAAATTCAAACGCGCATCCAACAAGCGTGTAGCGACTACTCAGCTGTCTCGAAGAAACCCGTCTGATTATCTAACGAATTCCTCGACCCAGTCCCGGCCCGAAACTCGCCGGCGAAAAACCTCTGTTTACGAGGCAATTAACCTAACCCAACATACGCATTCTTCTCAGTGAAATACCAAGGAAGATGTAAATTTGATTACCCGTGGAACCCAGCCGAAATTCAAATGCAACCACCGTGCCTTCTTTCCGCCTGGTACAATTTACTTCGACGATTCTGTCATCATCGACGGTGGTTCCTTAATTAAAAGAGACCGGAAAAGGAGGAGGGGAAAAAATAGGGGAAAAAAAACACAGCGCGACCGGCGAGATGCAAATAGGGGGCTTAGTTACCGGGCGTGGGGAAAAACTGGAAATCTCGTCGGAAATTTTCATCCGCGGGGCTGCATCAAGAATTCCCTGCCTCGCGAACACGCGAATTTAAAACGGTGGACAGGGGACAAGGGGGGCGGGAGCGGCCAAGAAAAGCAAGGATCCTTGGGAAATAAATGCGTGACAAATACCAGGGACGTTTTAACAACGGGAACGCGGCCGTGGGAGCAAAGGACCATTCATTTAAGCCACATTGTTTCGGTTAATGCGTGACATGTGGTTGAAAAAACACGGTAAAACTCCAACAATGCGCCAAGTGCCGACCCCTTTATCGTCCGTAGAGGGGTTAGCGATTCATCCCTTCATTATTCGGGAATTAGTAACCCCATTTCGTTTCCCCTCTCGCGGCCGCCCCTTTCGTCTTCGCTATACTCCCTGACCCTGTTATCTCTCTGGCCGCGTCTGCCTTTTCTATCGTTGCATCGCGCCCCGGCTAACCCGGGAACCAACGTTAAGCCCGCTTCCAAACCCGATGAAGTTCGCCTCTAACCGGAAATCGTTATAATTGAAACGTGCCGCCGTTGGCTGCCGCTTCCTGTTTTCCAAGGATATCGAGCGTGGAAGAAAGAGGGATGACGGATCCTCGCGAGTTTCCGCTCCGCGCCGGGATTTTCTAACTACGTCCCGAGCAGCAGGATCCTCGGACTATTAATAATCGGGCCCGGGTTTTAACCGGGCGAAATTTATCTCGAGCGTTCGGACCGTTGCTCCACGGCTTGCTCGAGTATTTTTGAGGGCGATACGGAGGAAAGTGAAGTTCTCCGCGCTGGTTTACGCGGTATCGCAGTTCCCGGCAGTTGATAATGGGATATCCAGGGAGAATGTAGACGAGACGGCTCCAATCTGCCAGGAATATTCCCGCGACGTGTCTTTAACTTGATCCGAATTAATTTCCTGGAATATAAAGAAGGTTAGAATCAGTTGTCGATAAACGGTACGTCGCAGGAAGATGTAAACGGTTGTAGACATAGATTCGTGTCTTTAACCGCAAAACAGTTATTCGTAATAGGTCTTTACAATCCCTCCGATACTTTCAATCGTTATTCACCGTGTATAACAATCTACAACATTATACCGTCCATCGAATCATCCCCTACGGTTCTAAACGCTCGGCCAATTAAATATGCACGCGTACCTCCGATTCGTTGAACGAACACGGCACGATGAACCCTGTCGGCGCATCGGTGAAAGCCAATCCGGCCTCGGCATCGAAAGTCCGGCGAAGCAATCGACGCGGAGCGTTCGATCAGTCGGAGAAATCAGGCGCGATTAAAATTTCACGGGCATCAGTCGCGCGAACGGAAACGCGTCGATCGTCTGGGCGGTTGGCGGGAACAGCGTCGCGGCGCCACTGTCGAAGACGCGCATTACCTAAACCGAGAAACATCACGCCGATCGGCGGGATCAACGTCACGCCGCGCGCGGTGGCAGCGAGGAAATTATTTATTTAGATTTAAACAAGCCAGCCGCGGAGGCCAGGCGCACATAGCGTACATACGTAGCGTACATAGAGGCAGAGAGAAAGGCCGACACCTCGGCGCCGAACTCACCCTCCTGAGACTCTGCAGACTCACCTCCATCCCCCTACCATGCACCCTTTCAACCACCCCGCGGGCGAAGCATCCCAATGGCAGCAGCCCCCGTTTCGCAAACCTACACCCTCCTCCACATCCTCCAACCTCCTTTCTCCCGGCCCCCTTTCACCCGCACCCTCTTCTCCTCTCCTCTTCTCTCCGTCTCGCTCACGCTTACCTCTCTGATCTAGCCCCGGTACTCGCGTCTCTCTCACCCCCGTCTCGCTCCCGGTCCACCTGTCTCTCTCGCACCCCCGGCGGCTTCGACCCCGCGCTCTCTCGCCGCGCTTGCTACTCGTCTCGACCCGACCATCCGCGCCCGTCCAACCAACCAACCACCCACCCACCAACCTACAACTCCTACGTACCGAGCGACCCTCGAGCTATCTCCAAAATCATCCCTTACATTCTAGAGCTCGGCGCGCTATCCTCCATAGAGGATAGAAGCGAGCGGAGTCGGACGTCGTCGACGAGGCTGAAAGGGGAACGAGGGATAGGAAGGGAGGGATAGGAAGGTTGAAACGAGGGTAGACACTAGCCGGGATATAGGTAGGTATACTGGATACTACGGGAAAATAAGAGATCTTCCCGCACGACTCGCGATACGAATTACAATGGCCGGCGGGGGTGGCGGCGACCTCCGCTCACCCTCGCTATCCACCCTACCCCGCACTCTACGACCTGCTCACCGCCGCCCCCTCCTCCTCCTCCTCCTCCCTTGCTTTCTTACACAATTTGAGCCGCGTCGCGGTAGTCGGAATTTTAAAACGACCAGCCGTTGCTAGATCGTGATCAGCACGGCCGGCCCGGTACGATCGCCGGTAATAGAGTTGCGCGATATGCACCCGGCACTGGGTATTTGTTAATAACTAGGTTTGCACCCGGCGAGAGTGCGTCGGCTTTGAGCCGGCCAAGTTTACGCCTGGGAACTTGGCTACGATTCCGTGCGCCGATCTACGGGGTGTCCCGATGTTTCAACATCACGCGAAACATCCGTGTGAGTGCGTTATGGGTACTCGAAGTCATTCGAATCGTTAACCTCCATTTTTTCTGCTCGCGAGGGAAATCTTTGAAAAAAGATTCCATTCTTTTGGCGAGGGGAGTTATCTGAGATTTGTAATTACAAAAACACAGTGGTCATCCTTTCTAGGACTTTTATGGGGCATCCGGGCCTAACCTCGTGGAATAGGAGTCATCCGATCGCGTTCTACTTACACAAGGCCCAAATCCGACACGCGTTGTCCAAAATCAACCGATAACCAAAATTTCCTAAACATACCCCTTTTCTAGCAAACAGAATCCGAATCGAAATTTGAACAAAGGAAATCAGTACAGTTTCCGGTGTCATACTTCCGTCTCTGTACCGAACATAGTTACCCGTGCTAAGTAACAATCGCTAGACTCGATAATTAGAAAAACGTCGCTTTAATCCCTTGGGAATAGATTTATTTTTAGAAGTTGTTGCTTAAGTCAAATCTAAATTTGCAAAGGAATCGCAGAAATGAATGTCTACTATTTTTTAAAGGAAGTGAATAAATGTAGTGGTACTTGACTCTGTTTGCATTCCCACTAGAAAAAACGTCCTCTAACAACTGATATCAATCTGATGCACGTTTAATTTTGTCCTAGTTTAAACGACGAATCAGACTCGTACATCTGTAACTCAGGCAAAACAAGTGCATAACGAGTCTCGGTCAAATCTACCTAAGAGGTTAAAGTCACCGCGATAATTATCCCTTGACGAGTTGTATTTTTTTCTTATTTCATGTTTTTTTCGTATCTCGTGTATGTAGATGCTTAATAAAAAAAGTAGTCGTGTTCCTTCACCCGAGGAGGAATTAAAATCGCTCCCACCTTGAGTTATAACTACCTTCTTTAACTTTGGGCGTAAAAAATATTAACAACTTGTTGTCTGCGTTGTAAAAAATTCCCTCCCCGAGGAGTTCCGTGGCGGAGGAGTAATGAGAGATTTACAGCCGGGTGTAATTAAAAAAATTTGAAACGACCTGTATAACTGATAACTCTCGTATACGTGTACGCGAGATGTTTATTCGTTTTCTTTTACGCTTCGGAAAAGAAAGTCTTATCGTTTTATTCCGCGATATAGAAAATCGATATGGTATAACTATTGTGGTGTCGGATGTACAAACAATTTTGTGGTATTCGTTAAACTTTTGTGATATAGTATACTTCGTTAAATACTTCGTGTTCATATATCTGAAAAATTCAACGAACTTCGAGGAATTAAATTTTCGTAACCACGTGAACGATCATTTTCCATACTGTTTTTTTTTTTTTTTTCTTTTTTTTAAAGAACATCGTTAAATTCCGAAATTGTTTTAGCGTCATTTTCCTAGCTTTCCTCTGGTATTCCCGATATCGCCATCACAGCTTCGGGGAAAAGAAACGGAGCATTAATGAAAGAGTTCTCGGCAGCTTAGTTCTTAGAACCGCTCAAAATTGCTGATTAAGAACTTGCGCTCTTGAAAATTTACGTAGTCGTAAAAAGCAGTAACTCGCCATTAAGTTCGCCGTTAGTCCTTCCTCAACCTCAGACCGTCTCCAACTTCTAATTCAAGTTACCATCTTTTATTACCCCTACTTATCTCTATCAGACGCTTTTTTCCGACGTTCGTTATGCATTATTCAATAACGCGTTCCGTGTCTGTTCCCGCGTGTACGATCAGCAACGATATAACATTTTCACGCTCCACCCCCTACCAAACGTCTCTCAATTTTCAACGAAATATTTGCCAAATGAATTTCCGTAAAAAAAAAATCTCGAAACCCTATATGGTAGAATTCCGATCATTCGGTATAGTCTATACCGAAATAGTGCCGGATAATTGGACTATATCCGCACGCAAAATGATAAAAACGTGGAATATAGTGGAAAACACAACCATAGGGAAGTATAACGACCCAATTTATCGTAACGAAAATAAAATTGAAAAATACACAGATATTCTTCCCTTCTGTTCTCTCTCGAAATGCAGGTAGTTTCGCGCCACAAGAAAGAGGCCATAACAACGCAACCTAATGACATAAAGACGACAGTTACATACCCGAGTCAGGCAAAACCTGTCATAGAATTATCCCACGTCGGCGTCGCCCCGCAGAATCCTCCCTCCACTTCGTCAGCACGCGACTAATCGAACCTCATCGAACCTCCAAAAAAAAAGGAAAGAAAACAAAACCCCAGTCCCGTAACACCCACACGCGATCCTTCAAACCCGGCGATTTGTCATCGATCGATCGTGGTTGGCGCCGGCTCGATATCGATATTTAATACCCCGAAGCCTAATGGACATCCGCGGTGACGAACGAATCGAGCCAGGCATTGTCCGGCGGTGGCGCAATTTACATTTTTCCCTCCCCGCCAAAGGAAGCCCGTGACACACGGAGATCACGAGGAGCTCGACGAAGAACAATGGACGTCACGCACGAGTCGCGTCGAGGGAGCGAGAGAGAGAGGGGAGAATGTTAAATCGCCGGCCGATCGAGTTACGCCACTTAAGCTCCCGATAATACGGTGACCGTGCGGGGACGCCTTAATCGGCGTGCCGAACCGTTGAAAACGAAAGTCGCGGGGCAACGAACGCCGGCCGTCGCGGCGGTAGGCATCGCGACGGATTCTCCGCGCAACGCGCGCGGCGAAAGTGTAACCGTTCGTTGAAATCTCCGGGCCGAGTTTCGGCGCTTCTTAATTCCCGTCGCGGGGCGCCGCGGCGCTAGTGCCGCGCCCGGGGACGGGTCTTCGTGATAGAGAATTAATTGGAGGGGATCGCTCGAGTGTCGCCGGAGAAAGTGTTTGGAAGGTTTGTGATAAGGGCTTATTTCTCCTTTTTTTTCACCAGAGGTGGAATTCAATTGACTTTCGTCGATTCGCTGAATTGATTGAGAGGAATTCACGAAGAGAGGGACGGGGACGAGGTTTTATCTTGAATTTTCTTTCTACCGAGCGGTGGAGACCGGTCGAGCTGATTTTTCGTCGAGTTCTAGTTAAATGAAGGAATGAATAATGATTTTATTTGCTTCCTCTCTTTTTACTTTTTTGGAATGGTTGTTTAATGTACCTGACCCAAACAAAATTAAACCTCGGAAAGTTAATGTTGGTATTAGTATCGTTGTGAATTAATCGATATTTTATTTCGGAGATTAGTACTCGATTGTGAATTCAAATAGAGTACGACACTCGGTGTGGTATTCGAATTAATAATGATTTTATATTTGTCGTGGTTTTTTTCACTTTTTATTTTTCGAAAAATTCTTTACTGTACCTGACCCAAACACAATTAACCCTCGTAGCGTTAATGTTGGTATTAGTATCGTTATGAATTAATCGAAATGGGCTAATGGATATTTTATTTCGGAGATTAGTACTCTATTGTGAATTCAAATGG
Organism: Euglossa dilemma; assembly: GCA_002201625.1. Taxonomy (NCBI): domain Eukaryota; kingdom Metazoa; phylum Arthropoda; class Insecta; order Hymenoptera; family Apidae; genus Euglossa; species Euglossa dilemma. Next base: position 666,629 of record NIJG01000029.1, read on the forward strand.
AGTACGACACTTATTGTGGTATCGAAATGAATAATAATTTTATATTCTTCGTGGTTTTCCTCACTTTTTATTTTTTCGAAAGGTTCGTTACTGTACCTGACCCAAACACAATTAACCCTCGTAGCGTTAATATTGGTATTAGTATCGTTATGAATTAATCGAAATGGGCTAATGGGTATTTTATTTCAAAGATTAGTACTCGATTGTGAATTCAAATGGAGTACGACACTCGGTGTGGTATCCAAAACGAATAACCCGAAACAGTTATTGATCGAGCAGCGTGAGAGGATGAATAAAGAAATGTCCATTCGTTGAAATCACCTCGAATTTCGATACTTATGCCCAATCGATCGCGTCGCCAGCGGCGAACCAGGAATCGTTACACCCGCGAACTTTCCGCGTTTCACAATGGCCTTTACGGTATAATCGAAGAGAAATCAGCAGGGGGTCTCGTTCAAACAACCAGCGCAATGGTTCGAGTCTGTCTTTGAAGGAACTCTTCCCGTAACTAACCGAGCATAACACCGGTATCGAACGTTCGGAATTAAATATATTTTTTTTCATCTGCATGAAGGAAAGTCACATTACCCGCGTGAAAGGAGAGGAGCAAAGTGCGACAAAAATTTCGGCCTGGGTCGGCGAAGGACGGTCCTGGATATTAGTTCCTTGATTGGTCATCAAGAGTTTATGGCAGGTAGACGACGAGGGGTAGTTGAACACTTTTCCGACACAAAGGCAGAATTTTCATGAAAGCGTTTACGATTTGACAGAAACACGCGAGCCTATTCGACGTCCAGTCGTAAATGGAAAGTAGTTCCCCGGCGATATAGAAAATTCCGAACCCCTCTGATCCTCCGATTTTTCTAATCACGTCGTCACTGAACGAATAAAAAGAACTATGAGATACGCACGCCGTTGCTTAATCTTCCTGTGATTTCCATAATTACGCGTTGCTGAATAATATAGTTACCAGTTTGAAACTTCCAGACAAATATCTTTGAATTTATCCCATCATACCCCTAACCAGGAAAGGTATTTAATCATGAAATTGAAATTCTCTTTAACACGTTGAACGCGGCACACAGCTGCGATCTGTCCGGTTGTTCGTTTAAAAGTTAACTTTTGAATATTTTTTAAATGTATTACATTTACAGCGTTTATTTTTTAATTTCGATAATGTCGATTTAGGTTCTGACATTACTCTAACGAAAAGTAAATGGTTAAATCCCATGTACTAATTTCGGCTAAACCAAAAGTTCAGTCTCAGTTCTCACGCTCAATTTGTTAAAATCAAGAACTTGTTTACCGGTAAAATACATTTCGGAATGCAAAGGATTAAACCTTTTTATAGCTACCACTAGTCAGTCACCCGGTGAATAAAGAAGGAACCCAAGAATGTTACACAAGGTGAAAATTCGCATAGGAAAGTTACCAAAGCCAGACGACCTCGAATGCAGAATTTTATTCGATCAAGCTTCCAAACCCAACCACAGCGTTACTGCGGTACCCTGTAGTAAATTTTAAACAAAACCCTTAAAATAAAAACATAATTCGTAGTGCAAAGGATTAAACCTTTTTATAGCTACCACTAGTTAGTCACCCGGTGAATAAAGAAGGAACCCAAGAATGTTACACCAGGTGAAAATTCGCATAGGAAAATTACCAAAGCGAGACGACCTCGAATGCAGAATTTTATTTAATCAAGCTTCCAAACCAAACCAGAGCTTTATCGCGGTACCCTGTACTCTGAAAAGCATAAGCATCGAAAACCCGGATCCCGATGGAACTGAACTCGAAACAAAAGCATCTCTCAGCCCGACATAACCTCTGCCGGCATCTCGTGCAGGCGTGAACAGCGGCGCGGAAGCGCGAGGACAAACGGGATCGGCGTAGCCACGGGATAAGACTCGCGGCGCGATAAGGCCGGAGAAAGAAAGTGACATGGCCGAAGACGGATCGGGAAAGGAGAGGGACACTCCGGGTTTCTTGGAATCCTCGTTATTCCAGACGAGCAGAGCCGACCGTGGCCGGGGAAAGCCACGAAATATCCGAAGAAAAACACGTTTCCAGAGCCGAATCGATAGCAACAATGCCGTGGCAAAAGCACGAGGCCTCGGCTCACGAGAGGACGACGAAGGGGTACCGGCGAAAGGGGGGTGCCTGGCTCTCTCTGAGCCGTGCGCTAGAGGGTAGGTAGAGGGAGCCAACGAACGAGGGTGAGAGGACGAGCAGAGCGCGAAAGTGCGGCAGGGGGCGAGAGACAGGGAGAGAGAGGGAGAGGGAGGAGGATGGAAGGAGAAGAGCGGTAACAGGCAGAAAGAGAGAGGGTGGAAAGCGTGGTACGAGGCAGCCTTATTGGAATCGTGGAGAGGGAGGCGAGTTTTCCTAAGGGCAGAGGGAGAGAACGGGAGGAGACAGGTGGCGAGGAGAGCGGAGAAGGTTGGACAGAGAGAATGGGGGACTTAGAGAGAGAGACGGGACCGGTTGATGGAACGAGGCCGCTACAACGTTGGCAACAGCCAGATGGGAAAAGGCTGCATTACCTATGGTGCCTCGAAGAAACGATCCTTACCTAGAGGGATATAGTGGAAGAAAGGGATGGAGAGAGAGGGAGTGAGAGAGGGAGAGGGAGGACAGGTAACTTGCCTCTGCCCTTTCCTCCTTTGTTAAAGGGGACTCGATGATTCTATCCTCTTTGTTCGTGATATTAAAGTACGTCAAGGCGACGCCGATTCTACCAACCCCCAACTCCACCCCCTCTACCCCATTCCGCCCCCGTTCCACCGCCAGAAGTGTCAATTGCGTTCATTGTTCGTTCATAGAGCGTCGGATCGACGGATCTTTCCACGGGCTCTCTGCCGTTTTCTCGTGGGAAGGCTGCGCTGGGTATTGATGGATGAAAGGGCGCGTATCTTCCTGCTGATCGCGATGTGCATATCCAACCCGACGATTATCCGCCGATCTCTCGCTTCGCCTCACGCGTTTGGGGGTGGTTTCGCTACGTTCGCCGAGATTTCTGCAGGTCTACAGGTTTAAGTGCGCCATATCGTCATGGTGGTTACAGGATATTTAATTTTTCGTGGGAATGGTCGTTAAACGAATCCGGTTGAAACGGTATTAAGAATCAAAGGGGTTGCAGGTACTCTAGTAATTCCGAAATGAGTGGAGAAATTATTGCCTCCGTTGCTCTTGTTATCGCGAAACTATCGCGAGTTCATTTCACCGAATATGATTTTTTTTTCATGAGGATATTTTCCAAGTTTGTTTATTTAAAAACTAGAATTTTTTTCACAAGGATATGGTCCAAGTTTGTTTGTTTAAAAACTAGAAATTTTTCAACCGAATATGATTTCTTTTTCACAAGGATATGGTCCAATTTTGTTTATTTAGAAATTAGAATCTTCTCCTCCGAATATGATTTTTTCCCCAAGGATATGGTCCATGTGTGTTTATTTAAAAATTAGAATCTTCTCCTTCGAATATATGATTTTTTGCACAAGGATATGGTCCAAGTTTGTTTATTTAAAAATTAGAATTAATGGATACAGTTGTATAATTGTAATAATATAATATGTTTGTTTCAGGTACGTGTCGGGAACGAATAGAGATAAAATTATTGTATAGTGATTGTGCCAGTTGGATGAAGTAAAACGAAGGTACTAATTATATACTGATAGCGATGGAAATAAACGTGAAACATTTTCGCAAGCGAAGGAAAGCCCCGGTTGTTTTCCACGGTAGACGGAAAAATGTTCAGCGTTTAATTAGTAAAATTTAAGGATGATGTGGCGGCATAATTTAAGCAGCGCGTTCATGAATTTCAGATGGCCAGCTGAAAATTTGATCAAGCCCGAAGAAAAATGAATATAATAGAGAATGGAATTTCTAATACAAGGAGCTACCACGCAAAATTGGAACCTCGATTGTATTTCACGCGCTGTTGCTACGTTCGAGAAAAAAAAAGAAAAAGGTGCGTACATGACAAATTTCTGCCGATCTTTATAAAGTATCCCGTTCGAATTTGAATTCTCGAAAGAAAGCTCGAAATCGGCGCAGGTTCGCATTGAGGTGTGGGGAATGAAAACGGCGTTCGTTCGGATTTTGTGATTTCATATATTTTCCCATCTTGTTCGTGTGCAATTTAAATATAATAAAATAATAATAATAATTAATAATTAATTATAATGATGATAACTGTCACGGTAATAATAATAATAATAATAATATTAATAA
>NIJG01000029.1:670887-686995 GCA_002201625.1 Euglossa dilemma
AATAATAATAGCAATATTATTCATAATAATACAGCCGCGCGCTTCAATTCTTTTTTTTTCGTTTTTTTTTCAATCCTTAACGACTAACTGCGCTATGTTACAACGATTATATACAAAATAATAGATTCGGTGCTATCCGACACTCTCGAGCGTTCCTCCGTTTTGCCACAAAAAACACACACTCCCGGAAAAACTGTCTGGTCTGTTCTCTCTACTTTCACAACGATTATCAAACACGTCCCAGTACAAACACGTCAGACGCGGGGCGCCATCTTGAGACCGCGCGTCGTACGCCTGTGCCCGGCGTCCTTTTTTAACGGCGAAGCTAATATGATACACGAAGAAACTACCCTCTATGCTTATTTATTTGCTTGTTTTTTTCCTTTTCTTTTTTTCTTTTTTTGTTTCCCTTAATATCATACACAAGGCTAGTCTACACGGTCAAAAATACGAAAATTGTTTAGCGTCGAACGAGTCACACCCGTGTGGCACCGTCCTCGTTCACGACGATACAGCTCGAACAACAAACAAATCGGGACGGGGCCCCGGTTCGAACCCGAGGGCCCGTCCCTGTCGCGGCCTTTTACAACGCCTTTGGTATAATATCGTTCGCGCTAAGCGAGGTCCCGATTACACGAAGATTACAATTGTTTCGTCCCTTAAAACGTTAACCTACTGTCCGAGTGGACGGGCCCGACGACCGTTCGTGAACCCCGAGACATCGGGAAAAGGACCGCAAAGGCTGAGTGACTTTCTCGCGAGACGAAGAAGAAGAAGAAGAACAGCGAAGGAGTCAACGATCAGCGCCATCTGTCACGCGTCCGATTCCCTCGTGGAATTATCCGTCCCGGGATTCCGCGTGAGACGTGTCGGTGAAACGACGTCGAAAAGCGAAACGAGTCGGGCCGCGTCATCGATCTTGTTCCACGGTTAAATATTCACCGGCTGTCCTTCTGGCTGCTGTCGAAACCGCCGTCCATTCCGCGGCGCCTCTGTCTCTTCTCCCGAATCCCGTTTCTACTCGGGTCTCGAAATATCGAGCAGGTCCTGGAGGAAGGTAGGTAGGATGGAGCATCCGCCGGGTCGTTCCTCCATAAATCGACGACGCGCGACAGAGTCGACCCATATTTTGACAGACTCACGAATAATTCGTCTCGTTCCGCCGTCTATATCGAGCTCACGGAACGAGATCCGATCCGGCCACGGCCCGACTTTAACTGACGTTGACGCCGCGGCGCCGACCAAGTAATTGATCTTATCCGGTTTAATAGATGATCGCGTTAGCCGATAGTTTGAATGGCAGCTCGGATCGGATATTGGCCGCGTTAACGTTCTCCTGGAAGAACGCGAGCGCCGCCGTGATGCTACGTCTGATTATCTCCCGATCAGGTGCACCGAATACGTTTACAGGGGTTCAGAAGTCTGAGGGATCCGAATCGGATTAAACAAACCCGGAAGAAATATCCGCGAATTTTTCTTCTTCAATTTTTTGTACTCATTTCGCGAGGTCTGAGATCGAAATAGCGTGTTCCGGGGGTGGTAAAATTCAATTCGGTTTTGCAACAGCCCTCGGGTGACCGAAGAACGGGAGATAAGAGAAAACTATGCTTGCTATGATGAACGGAGTTACGTCCTCGCAACCTGGTCGATCGGAACCGCGTGTTCGCGACAGAGGCTCCGGACAGAGACAGAGGCGGATAAAACGGCGCAGGGTGGCGATCCTCTTACGTCATCCTCCAATCGTCTCCTTTCTTTCACGTGTGATTCTCCCCGGTCTGCACGGACACCTCGGAGCCTAACATGAGCCCTGAGGACAGCATGTTGGTCGCCGAGGGGAGAACGAGCGGGCTCGGGATGGTCATAGACGGTCTGAGCCTTTCCGTCAGGGCCAGCATCACTTGGCAGTGGAGGTGTTGAATGGTGGCCAATAGATTGAGATTGGTGTCGATCAATCCGGTGGCCGGGGAGTATCTGTCCCTTTCCACATTGTCGATCTCCTCTGCCGGCAGGATAGTCACTTTCTGCTCGATCTCGGTCTCCTTCATCGCGGCGGCCTTGTTCTTCTCCGCCTGCTGCAGCAGCCTCTGCTGATGCTTCAGGTACGAGGTAGTGATGGGAAGACTGTAGTCGATGGGCGTGTTCTTGGGATCGAGTCCAGGGCTCCAAGGCCTTGGCAACGGCTGGCTGGGCTGAGGGGACGGTGTTCGGCCCTCTGGCAACATCCTTTTCCTCTTGGACGAGGCAGAGCTTCTCGAGCTAGCCCGGTCCGACTCTGGGGTCCTCCTCGAGTCCGGTAGGCTGTCTGCGCTCGGCAAAAACCCGCCGGTCACAGGCTCCTTCTTCAGCAAATTCGTGATACTCAGGGGATTGTACTTCTCCTCCTTCTCCTTATCGGCTTTCTCCGCCGCCGCGCTCGACGTCGTCGTCGTCGCCGTCGTCGTCGCCGACGTCACCGCGTTGCTGCTACTCCCCTTTTGATGCTTATGGTGCCTGTAACTGTACAGAGGCTTGCCCTCGCCGCCGTGATTTCCCTCGCGCAGCTTAGGGCTACTTTGCACCGACGTCGCAGACGTCGTAGTAAGGGCGGCGCCGGCAGGGCTCAGCGGCGTCGTCGTCGACGTCAGCGTCGTCGTTGTCAGCGGCGTCGTCGTTGTCGACTGCGATTGATTGGATAAATTCGTCGGGCTCGGGGTCCGCGGCCGTCGTTGGCATTCCGTGCAACCCAAAAGAAATCGCGTTACCGCTTCTCGGGGTAGGAACGCGTACGTTTCCGTGATCTGAAACAGAACAAAGAATTCCTGTCAGCGGGTAGCTCTCTTTCCCACTTGTTCATCGATATTCTCTCATTTTCCCCATGAATCGCCAACTTTTTTCGCGGTTTCACCTATTCTGCCAAACCAAATTTATAACGATACCCTACCTATTATCCTTGTGTCTAACTTTGGAGAATACTTGCTGAGAGACGAACTCGATTCTAGGAGAGTAGTAGGGCCCAGTATTTAAAAGATAAATCGTGGGAAATTTCCTCACCTAAATAATATATATCGCTTCAATGACGATGCTAAAGAATAAAGAAATTTCCACGTGTATTATGACATTTCTCTACAAAGGGTTGAATTAAACTGTCAACGACTCAAAACATATCGAGCGTATCTGATCGATATTGATACAAGAACATAAGTCGAGGCTACCGGATCCGATCTCGGTTCCCCTTTGGACCCCCAAACCTCGGCAAAACGACTCCTAGCGTCGGAACACGCGAGACTAACCAACCGGAAGATATAGAAGCCCCCGTAGTACCTCTGTCTATAATACCTCTACCAAAACACGGACAAAGTTAGGACGAAATGGACTGGTGGAACGTGAAGATCCTTCCTGGCGGATACAGGTATTTCCCGTCCGCAGGATTAGAAAGCACGGGCCTGCACTGGCAGCGTGAGTGACCCCTTTCGTTCCGCTGTCAAACGTCGGCGTCACGTGGAGTCGTTTCACGCGGAACGCCCACTGGGGAAAATTCATGAGCAGTAACGGAACTTTGATGTCTTTGCGAGAAGGTATTTAGCCGGAGGGATGTTCTCTGCCTCTTAATAGGAAACGTTTCTCTCTAAGGAGGTGGAGGAGCGGCATAACTTAATCAAGGATGGGAGGCTGCGAACCGAGAAAGGCAATGGTCGACCCGCTTGCACGTGTGCGAATCGCTACACACACGTACGTGTGTGCACAGGTGTGCGTGGGAGAAGGTGCACGGCACGCAGAGGTAATTCGATAAGATTTACTCCGGGCTCGTCTGAGAGACGAAGAAAAGAGCCGTGGGTAAGAAACAGAGATAATGGCTTCTGGATCGACGTGACACACTCGCGAGAGGATCCTCCGACCAACAGACGACAGTTCGCGCTCTTCGGGCTCGGGTGTTAATCATTTCCCTCGTTCATCGCGAGAACAAAAGGAAATGGGAATGGAGCAGGATAAATTTTGAAATTTTGGAAAATTCCCTTCGACGAGGTTGAAATTTTAAACTCCGCTTCCGTGTTTAATCTACGAGGTATAATTTCGGAACGGTATTTAAGGATTTTCTAGACTCGAGCAGTCGATTTGCGTGTTTAACGTTAAACGTACCGGTATTTTACACTTAAAGAATTTTTCGGTATGAAAAATAAACCACGAGAAAGACGAGAAATCGAATAATCAGATGATACAAGAATTTACAAAAATTTTACAGTAAATTTTGAAAGGGGTCATTTAGTGTTAATCCGAGTAACCTGAAAAAGTATAAATGGACCGGGAAACAATTTGTCTTCGGAGTTATTCCCAGGGGATTTTTTTTTTCAGCGTCGTTGCGGTTAATTGCGAATTACACGTTGCAGCGAGTTCGCGGTTTTTAAGGTTTAATAATACACCGAGTGGAACTTTGCCGTGAGTCGATTAGATCTTCCGTGCGCAACGGAAACGGCGGGAATTAATAAATGTCGCTCGGTCGATCTGATTTTGAATGTTAATCGTGCCGTGTATTTTTAGTTAACAATTTACGATTCCCCTTTTACACTTCTCCGCCATTGTAAATATACACTCGCGGTATAAAAAATAGCTCGCGACGTGACGAATCGAAAGTCCGGAATTATTCCTTTGTAAAAAAGAAAATAGAAAAGAAAAAGAGGGAATGTTGAAAATACGGATTCTTCTTTGTTCGTTCTCTTTGGTTTAATTAAAAAAAAGGCATGGGGTTATTCGATCGACGTAGTCGCCGGGCTGACAAAGAATCCCCTTTATTAATCTTAACACCGCCGATGGCGCTAGCGTCGAATCGAGCGTCGGTCACCGTTGACCCCTGCGTCGCCCAGCGTTAAAACACGGAGCGCGGAATGTACAGTACATACCCGTCGTAAAATCAATCGTATCTAAAGGTATTAGTATCGCAACTTCCGAAATAGTAATCCGATATTTAGAGGAATCGATCCGGCATCGCTCAGTACTGTACAATGTCAATTCGGAACAGGTTCTCCTATTACCGGGTATCGTTGACGATGATTTATCCCCGTCTGCCAATGAAGCGCCAATTGCCAATAAAATAATTGTCCCACCGGGACGATCATATCCAAACCTCCAATTAAAACCCCCGCAACAATATACACGTGCACATTTTTCCACGTCCCGTATCGAATTTTCTCATTTCGATTTTCTGACACGCGTCTCTACTCTCTCTCCCCTACAAAGACTCGAAACAACCCCGTCTGATCATCCGATTACTTCTCCGTTCACCGATACGCTCGGTGTCGACTCGATAATTCCTGAGTCGATAACTCTGCGACGCCGCCTGGCGTGAATTCCACGAAACACTGGATCGATTGATAGCGATTTAAACGTTAAAACGGTTGTAGGTTCACGCGGCGTCGAAGAATCGCATCAACACCGTCCAATTATTCGATAATTGCATCGATAGGCTGGCCGTCGGCCCAATAATACCCAAGTGCGCCGCGTTGCCGATAACTCGGCGACGCCACCTGGCAGAAGTTCCGCGAGACACTGGACCAATAGGAACTTAAACGTTAAAACGGTTGCGGATCGCGTGGCGCCAAAGAATCGCATCAGTTCCTTCTGATCATCCGGCCATTTCGTCAATAGACTCGGCGTCTCCCCGATAATTTCCAAGGGCGTCGCGTCGCTGGTAACTCCGCGACGCCGCCTGGCGCGAGTTCCGCGAGACACTGGACCGGCAGCGACTTAAACGTTAAAACGGTTGCAGTTTCGCGTGCGTGAATGTGCGTGAACGTGCGTGTGCGTGAGCGGATGGAGGTTGGCGCGGGCCGCGGCGTCGTGTGGGTGTGCACCGGTAAGCAGGCAATGCAACAAGTGTCCTGAGGTTTTGAATCACAAGCAGATCGCGGCGGTGGCGGAGAGAGAGAAAGAGGACGGCGACGCGACTCGAATGGGATAGGGGCGCCGCGGCGCGGCGCGGCGCGGAGAGGGGCGCGTCGAGGGGGTGGCGAACGGGAGAAAGAGGAACGGACAGAGCGGCGAAAGAGGGCGAGAACCGATCGGAGCGCGCGGGACGGAGTGTCGCGGAACAGATATGATACCCCGGAGAGAGAAAGAGAGAGAGAGAGAGAGAGGTTTACGCAAACGCGCGCCGGAACACGTGAGATGACGTGTGGTATCGAGTGTTCGACGCTTGAATGCCTCGATGCCTTCTCCCCCGGGAACGGTAAATATCGCGTGTCGCGGTCGGCCATGCAAGAATTCGGCTCGCACGATCCCGAACGGATTCGGGGTCAGCGCCGACCCGCGCCGATGTATCTTCTCATGGGAGATCCGCTCGCCTGGATTCAATTCGAATCCCTGAGTAACCGGCAGAAATTGTTTCTTTTCACGGTTACAACTGTTTCTTCCCGCTTTTCCTCCCTTTTCGCCAGCGTACCCCCGGATCGGTTTCAAATCAGGGTTCTTTGGGTTTAATAGGGTTTTTCTTCTCGTCTTCCCTGAAGGAACCTCCCGGAGGTAACTTTGAGTTAAGGTTTGGGTGGTTTTTGAAGTTTACTGCCTTTGATGGAGGAACTTTGAAGGGAATGCGAAGGTCTTTTAGATAGAAATTGTTTTAACACTAGATTTACCGACCTGTAACGAGTAGCTTGTCAATTCGAATCCCGAAATACCGGGAGAAAGTGTTTCTTTTCAGAGTTACAATTCTTTCTTCTCGCTTTTCCTCCTTTTTTCAGTGTACCCCCGGATCGAATTCAAATAAGGGTTCTTTGGGTTTACCAAGGTTGTTCTGGTCTCCTCTGGAGAATAACTTTGGGATTAAGGTTGATGAGAATTTTTTGAAGTTTACCGTCTTGGATGGAGGAACATTGAAGCGAAGGTTAGATCTTTTACATCGAAATTGGTTTAACAATAACGATAGCTGCGTGTATGTCACACAAATGAAGATAACTGTAGTGGTACGGGACACAGGAATAACAATACACAATTATGTTTATATTTGAATGAAAGTGAGCATAAGTTTTGTCAACAACTGTTTATGTGCGCTCGGACCTCTTTGGGATTTAATAAATACCACTTTGGTATTTCTAATGTTAAATACTGAGTATTCTCCCTATTTTCTTTTTTTTTGTTCTGTTTTGGCGGTGAAGAAGGATAAGAGGCAGGTTAAATTTTTGAGATTAGGGGGGTTTGGTATAATTTCTGAAGTTAGAGATAATTGGTTTTCCGAGTGTCTTCTCTTTTTTCTCTATAATGGTGGAATGTTGAACGTGTTTGTTCTTCTGTGGAGAATTTGAGATGGCTGGGGGAAATATCGATGGATGTTTCGAATAGGTTCGCATATCCTATCCTCTTTCTAAAATAATCGGGTATTTTAGAGTAATTTCTTGAAAGGATTTCGAAATTTCGCGATAAAATAAAAGGACAAGTTAACTACACTTGCAATTTTCATTTACTTGTGATTAAACGATTGCAAAGAATAGTGGATTTCACTGCTGGAGAATTCTGAGACGTGCTCCTATTGGAAATTTAATTCTGGGAAAATAGAGAATATCGAAGTAATTACGGTGGAAACGTATTATTAACAAATGGAATTATCTCGACAAGACTTCGGTGTATCTTCACATTAAGGCAAATTTTCAATTGGCAAATTTATACTTTAATATTCAATTACTACCTCAAACACCTTTACTCATTTCTCTAAATGGAGGATTATTTTTAAGTACTCCATTAAACTAAGGGATTCTAATCTCGAAAAGAAGAACATTTCTCGTGAAGAATTTGACTTCCGTTAAATCTGAAGGTAGTATTTTTCCTACGTTTGAAATGCCTCGATAATAATGGAGGGATTATTCAAAATTTTTTCGAATTCTCCTCGCCGTTGCGCGTATCGTTAATTTCTAAGCGCATCAGGCATGCGGGAAAGTAATGGATAGATATTCCTGTTCGAAACTTACCGTCCTGTACGTTCTCTTTTGACCGGCATGCTTCCCCGGACGACCCTCAAGGTCAACATGGACAGCATGAATAATGTCGAAGAAGTTCTCCACGATCGCGACTTTCTTGTACACTCTTCCGGGTGGAACGGTACCCTCGGCGCCGTTTAACGTCTGAAACCAACGTGTGACATAGTTAAAAATTCAATCTAACTTTTAAATAGTCAAGGCAGATAGGGAAAAAAAAAAGGAAAGAAGGGGGCAAACAATTTCAAGGGATTTATCAGAACGCGTCGCGTTAATTCGGCCGGTCGCCATCCTATTAAACTTTGCTTCGCTCGCCGATTAAACTAATATTACGCGTTCTCTTTGACCGATCGCTATTTATAACCCAGCCCAATTAGCATTTAATTCGTACCTTAAATAGAATCAAACGCGTAAACTTTGTATCATTTCGTACATTACAAATTCCAGTTTAATTCGACACTTTGCAGCCTCCTATACGCGCATCAGCGCCATCTAACCGGTTAAACGCACTCGCGGTTCAAAGAAGATTACTACTTTCCTATCTACCGCCAGTTAGATTCCTGCAATCTCTTTACCGACAGTCGTCTAAAACGTACCATCGTCGGTAACTTAGAGATCTATATAACCAGCTCTGTTTATCTATCGTTGATAAAACAGATTCCTGCCTAACCCATACCTGTTCGACTCCCTTACTTCAAACTCCTAAAAAAAAAAAAAGAGAAAAAAGAAAACGTGGAAAAACAATCTGGAACGAATAATTACACGCAATTAGATTCTTCCATACCCTCGAACCTTCTCCCCCCGAAAAGAAATATTAAAATCAATATCAGATGAAGAGAGTGTCAGGAAATTCCACGAAACCAAAGGATATCGATGGCGAGTTAGGCGAGTTAACCTCGGAAAAGCTTAGTGGCAAGGAGCATAATCCCCGAACGTTTTCTCGGTTTCCGCGTGCCAAAGGGACCGCGGTATTGCAGGGATAGTGAAAAAATGCCAACTAGCCGAGAAACTCGATTAACTGCGGGTGGCGCGACGGTCCGCGGGCATGGCCGCGGTCAGATTGTTCGGACGAACTTTCCGACCTTAAGAAGTTGCGGGCGCATGCGCGACATTATTGTATTTCCCTAAACACCTGTTGAAGGGTAAAGTTGAACTCGTGGGGGGGCTTACGACTCGGTTAAGTGGCTGCGGTCAGGCGGGATAACAATGCCGATATCTAGGTGACCGCCGCCTTAAGATAACACGCGGTGCGCCCCGATCGAACCGCCGCGACGCCCCCGTGCGTCCCCGTCGCGTACCGGCCGTAATTGGACGTAATCGCCGCGACGATCCCGCGTCTCTCCGCTTCTTCGCCCGGCGGCCAACGGAAATCGATGCTCTCGCAAATATCGGGCCGACGCGATCATTCAATTTTCAACGAGCAGCCGCAACCGAGACGGGTTAAAACGGAACGACCCCCCTCCGCCCCACCCCTCTTCGATTCGTAGCCCGATTTTATCGGGATATTATAATACCGAAATATTTCGCGCTGCCAGGTGGGTTGGTCTGAAAATAATCACCCGGTCCAAACGCTCCACGCTGTCGCGTCTCGTGCAAATCCGGGAAAAAATATTTTTGCACGCCGTGCCGACCGGGCTTCTTGGATTTTCCCACGGAAATAGCATCGCAGAAGTCGTTAATTGAAGTCGTTAATTTCGTTACTCGAATTCGGACGTGAGATCGAACGATCCATATCGTTCGATGGTGATAGTCTAATGGTGATAAGTCTTGAAGAAATTGTATAATCGAAGAGTAAATAATTTTCGCGTTTAGTACGAAGCTACTTTTGTCGCTCAAGTCTATATTTTCAAGCCTATATTCTAAATTCGACTGTATCTAAAACCTTGATCCAAATCTTTTGCCCCAAATTTGGAAAAAGACACGCCCTTTTAGGTATAGTATATCTAGAAACCCATCGTACACGAAAGCACGAAATTCGCATGAAATTCTCCAAGAAGATTCCCACAGACAAAAACCTTCAATAATTTTTACAATCCTCGTCAACGTCTCACAAAATCAAAACCAACTGTTCCACTAAAATTACAAGCCCTGATCGNACTGAAATTAAAAACCCCGGTCGCATACGCGAGAACAGGAAATTCGTAGGAAATTCACCAAAAAAATCACCGTTTCTTCTGAACGCCGTGGAAGAAGAAGCTACCCCCGAAAAGCCGAAGCATCGGAACCGCAGCCCATCGTGCCTGGCGCGACTTAATATCTAATTAATTCACCCTTCATACCCCTGCAACCCTCGAAAACCCTAGCATCCGGGTGCCTAAATTGCTCGCGAACCAGAAATTTCCCGGCGTAACAGCGGCGGAGAGGCCGCGATCTCGATCCCGGGAACCCCAATAATCGTCGATGATCCAGCGGAACGACGGGGTCAGACAGCGTCCACCCCCTTATCGAGATAGCGGCGGGTTCGATCGAAACGGGCGGAGATTAACCTACTTGAGAGGGTGTATGTGTCTTGCCGTCCGCTTATGTAAACGCGCGAGAGGGTGAGTTTCACGGGTGAATACGGCGGACAGAGAGGAAGGCGAGATAGGGGGCAGGGCTCGGCATTCTGTCGCCTGTGGATGGCCGTGTCACGCAGTGCGTATTGGCATATAACGAGAGCCCACGGCCTGGCCGCGTGCCTCCACGGGCCGAGATGTGTCTGGAAACGTGTCGATGCTGATGCATATGTATGCCACTTTGAACCAGCCGATTCTAAGAGCTCGTTTCAATGTTTAATACAAGGCGGAACACCGACGAGTCCCTGCTTTGTTTTCTCCTCGAGTACCGACGCTGGACCTTGGGCCGACTTCTTCGCTCGATTCGGCCGACGTCAAAGGATATGCTCCAGGGTGTGGTGATCGTTTGGAGGAATGGATGTCAAGTGTCAATAGGAGATTGGAGATTTAAAAATCTAGGAATTTACGTTGCTAGCGAGAGTTGATGAGAGTTAGGTGCCAGGATCCGATATTAGGTTTGTGTTTGAATCCAAGAAGATGTTCCAGAGAGAGAACGGATGTCTGGTGTCAATAGCGTAAAGAGGAACTTGGAGATTTAGAAATCTAGGATTTTACGTTGTTTGTAAGAGTTGATGAGAGTTAGGTGCCAGGATCAGGGATTAGATTTGCGAATGAATCCAAGCAGATGTTCCAGGATGTGATAAATCGTATGGGAAGAACGGATGTCAGGTGTCAATATAGTAATGAGGAACTTGAAGATTTAGAAATGTATGATTTTACATTGCTAGGGAGAGTTGATGAGAATTAGGTGCCAGGATTTGCGAATTAGGTTTGCATCTGAGTCCAAGGAAATGTTCCAGATGTGGTAATCGTTTGGAGGAAACGGATGGCAGCTGTCAATAGCGTATCGAGAAACTTGGAGTCAGGTGTCTAGAAGCTTTCAATTTTTGGGTCAGGTGGTCGTTACTGAGTCTAATTGCTACGAATGTGAAATAATTTTGGGTAGAATGTTATAACCAGGTCTTATTGGCAGATCTAAAAAGTTTGGTGGTATAGAAAGGTGCAATGATACAGTCCAGTGACAGTGTGCACATAGAACCTGAGGATTTAGCGTTGTTAATGTTCGTTGATAAGAACTAAGTGTCAAAAAGCTTCGAATTTTTAGAGACAGATTGCTCGTATCGAGATTAATTTTAAGAAATTTGAAGCAACTTTAGGAAGAATACTAATACTTATAATTCATCGACAAAATCGTTATTTGTCACTTATATGGACTTTCAGAAGAAATGAAACAATTTTAACACCCGAGTTACCATTCCCATCCAGTGTTACGGAAACTGTCGTTTATTTAGAAGCAAATGGTATTACGCGAAACTAATTGCAACGATGACATCCGGTAAGCAACAAAATTGAAAGAAAGAACTCGAGGAACAGTCCTCGTGCCGCGTAGAGTCATCGCGTTCATGACTCGTGAAATAACCCGAAGTAACAGTTGGATAATTCGAGAAGAGTCTAATCTTATCACAGACGTTGGTAACGAGAATAAAATTTCATCTGATCCGACTTTCCCGTCGTCCCCTTCAAAACCGTTCGCTCGTCCGAGTGAACCGGGATGATAAACCCGATCGACTCGGGGCTATAAAAATTGATTCGACGTAAAGTTGGGACGAGGAAATTCACTCGAACTGACAACAGGCTCCGGATAATTTCCCGGCCAGCGGGGAATTTTTAAGCCGAGGAAACGAGTCGCGGATCGTAGCAGGGTTAAGCGCCTGTAACTCGAGATCTCGGCTCATGGGCCAAGGATCTCGGGCCATTTCCTGCGCGCTGCTCCAAATAAGGGTCGATACCCGTTGGAAGCGATCCACCGAGGGAATGACACGCGAGAATTCTTCTCCGTCGACGAACGGGACGCGAGGAACAGCGCTGTCCGAGCCTTCTCTCGAGTAATGCCGCGATCACGCCGCTTTTCAGACCTCGACGCCATCTTGGACGGCCTTTATAGCCGCTGTCACACCGGCGTAGGTTTTCCCGAAGTTTGGAAAACTTCTCCGAAGCTTGAAATTTCTTTTAAGCTCCTTGTAACCCTATTTCATACATCCGTCGAATTTCCTTTCATTTTCTTTCGAATTTCGTATAAATTCATTTTGGATTTCACTTCGACTTTATATTCTCTTAGATTACTTTGAATGTTTCTTGAGTTTTATTCTCTTAGATTTCTTCAAGCGTTTCTTAGGTTTTTATTCAAATTTGTATCTTTTTTGTATTTCATGCGACGATTCTTCATCGAAGATTCCCACGAAACCCGAGGCCCTTCGATGGCACTTTCTAGGCAGAGAAACGAAGGGAAAAGGTAAAAAGGGACGGAAGGAGTCTATTGACCACGGTATCCAAGGCCCAATCCGTGAGCTTAAGAGGGTGAGAGACCGGGATAACGAAGGGAATTCGCGTGAAAGAATATTATTGCGCCGACCGAGGGAAGTTCGAACGAGAAAGCGAAGTGTCCCGCGAAAGGTCGTGAAAGCCGGTGCTAAACGCGCGAAAGGGCTGCAACTTTTACGGCTGCCTCCTATCTTGCCTAGATATCGGCAAGATACCGCGTCCACGTAGTCGGAGCGGCTAAGGGAACGAGAATTTTTACGTTTATGCAGCTTAATCCGACGCGATCCAAAGGATCCTGGCTCGCGTGGTCCTTGTTTCGCCGATAAATTAGTTTTGTAATTGTAATGCAATTTTCACAGCTGTATTATCGTTGCTTATTGTGTGACAACTTTAAATTCTGCACGGTTTAAGATCTTTCAAGATTTGGTTTAGGTTTGAGACCAAATTAGGACCGGGTTCAGTTTTAGATTAGGTTTAATTCAGGTTTCAACCGAACCTTGAGTAATTCTAAGTGTGAGTTAACTTTGGGTTGGTCTCAGACCAGGACGAGTGTCAAATTAGGTTTAATTCGAGTTTAAACCGAACCTTGATTAATTGTAAGTTTGGACTAACTTCGGATTAGGCCCAGACCAGGGTTAAATTAGGTTTGCAACAAGTCCGAGCTAACTTTCCAGTTATGAGCTAGGTTAATTCGAACTTAATTGGAATTAAATTCTGATTTACTTCTGATTAAAATTGTTGTTTGCTCTTTTTTTATTCACGACAGATATAGTTTAGGTCCAAGTAAGTAGAATAGGTTTGAGTTAAATTTGCGTAGGTGATCTTGCGACGCGGAATATCGGGATCGGAGGAGCGAGTGAATATTTTAGCAACGAGACTTGTTTAATAATAATAATTCCACGAATATCGCGTATTGCACCACTGGAAACGGGGACGCACACATAGGCATATGTCGCAAAGGCCGCATCGGTGCAGTGAATCGCTCCATTTACCGCATTTTCCACAAACTCTCTCAAACAATGTGAATGCTATGCGTCAGGCAGCCATAGTCAGCCGTGGTATATGGAGTTCTCTTCGCGGCGAGCGACCATAATCGCTTGTAGTATACGGAGATCGCTTCAAAGAGAGCGGCCATAGTCGTCCATGGCAGCGAAAGGGTTAATTAACCCCGCTTGCCTTGTGATTTTTTTACGTCCACGTGCATTAAAGATAGGCATTCGCTGTTTTAATATTGCTCCTGGCAAGAAGTCTTTAATAATTATACCCCGGCGGTATAAAATACCGTATCTTGCTACTCTACTTTCCTATATTTTCTCCGCCATTTAAGATAATACCTCGTACCAGGTGCAACATTTTGATTGCAAAATTTTTCCTACCAATCCCCGATTAGTCGTCCACGATCTCCTTAATTCTCGTAACTTCTGTGTCAGGGTTCATGTAAAGATTGGTCAAAGTTCAATCCCATACTTTTGCTATTTTAAATATATATATATTATAAAATTACAGTCTAAAGCAATTTCGAATTTAAAAAGTGACTACGAAGGTAACGTATTAGAAGAAATATCTTGAAGTTAAGTCCAATATCCGAAGATCGTTGTTAATTAACGTATCAAATTTAACAATAGAACTACCATTTTATGCAGTCGCTTATCGCAATATTACTTTATTTCCATAGTCCTGTTTTAATTATCCTCAATAACATGTATCGTATTTAGGAACTCGTTACAGATCGGTAGATCTAGTGTTAAAACAACGCAACGATGCGTGGAGTATGCAAGTAAAATAATTTCGAATAAGTATATATTTATACACGATTATCTTATTTACCGTTTGAAAAGTATCTCTGTGTCTACATCAAAGCAGGAAATCTTCGAATCGCTATTTTTCCGTGATGGAAAAATCGGCTAGCGAAGGGTTAATCGCGTACAAACGCGATTCCGAGAAAAAGGAAGGATAAAACGGCGCTTTCTCTCTGAGAAATTCTAAAATATCGCGGGTAGGCTCGTCACTTGTGGCGTAAATATTTTGAAATTAAGTTCGGCAGCGAAAATACCCGGCGACTGCTACATTTGGCCGATGTTTTGCACCGAGTGACTGGGCACCGGCAAACACACGGGGCTGGAAGTTGGCCTGCGTGTTAAAAGATTGCGAAAACACGTTGCAGTCTAAGCTGTATCCGGTGTTTTGCCTCATCCGGCTGGCACTCGTCTGGATCCATCCGCGGATATTTCACCTATAATCCGTTGCCCTGATATCCACTCTATTTACATGCGGGGCAATCTCGCGATGGCGAGTACCGATCACTGTCAACTTCAGCCGGCGTGCAACCCGGGAAGAAATGAAAATTGAAAATCAATGAACAGAGCATGGTCGACCGAGTGCTTAAAACGTGACGTTACAGTTTACGAGCCCGGGAACAGCTTCGTAGATTTTCAGATAGAAACGCTCGAGGAACGCTTCTCTATGGGGTTCCTGAGGGGTAACGAACTCTGGTATACCAAGTGCCAGAAATGAAACGCGGAAAATCATTATCGAAACCAATTTATCGTTCTTCGCCACGGAACAATAACAGCTACATCGCTTTTCAGTTTTTAACAGACGTATCTACTAATCTGTAATATATACTAGTTCATAGTACCATATTTAAGCGTAGAACACGTCAAAAGGTTACTCCAACGACTAGATAGATACAAAGATAAAAATTAAGAAAAGAGTCATTTTGATTTCTTCGATAGTCCCAGTGTTAAGAAATATTTCCTTCCACTTTAATTATATTCCACGTCGAAATGAAACACGAATTACGCGATACGTCATGTTTTCGTTGCTCTCCTATTACACATACCACCAACGTTAATTGCTCTACGTCAAAACTGGTCCACGCGAGAAACAACCGAAGTCGACGATATTTTCTAGAAAAATTTCCTTCCCAAACCCCGGTCGGTGGCGTGAGAATCGCGAGCAGAAGATATTCCGAAACGCAGCCATTGATCCGTTAGATTCCGTCGAGCATCGTCGATCTGCCGAGGAGGAACATATTCGCTCGCGAGAACTCGCGAGGAAAGCGCGCGCGAGGGTGGGGCAGGCGGGCCGGAAAATGTCTGGCGACGAGCTCCAGAATAGAAGCGCGTCGTTGGCGGCATAAATCCGTAGGAGGCGCGCGGGCCAAGTTTGCGGCGCAACGAAATCCGGGTATAGCGGGTGTTTTAAAACCCCACGGACCGCGGGTTTGCATTTTAAACGGGCGACCGTTTCAGTCGCGGCGCGCCGCGCATCAGCGCGACCGTCGGTGGCGTT
>NIJG01000029.1:687046-697338 GCA_002201625.1 Euglossa dilemma
GAAGAACGCGCGGACGGCGGGGTGGGGGCGGAAAACAACGCGCTGCCGCCACGCAAACGCGGCGACGGGCAATCGGATTAAAAAAATTCACCGGGGACTTGACGGGCGTCGAGACGCGCGCGAACCGCACGCGTGGGCGGGCGGCCGAGGAATCGCGTAACGGGTGAACCGTTTCGACCGGATCCCGCCGGGATCCGGTTATCCCGTACACTTCCCTCTGGGTAATATGGCGCTGCGAATCGTGACATGTAAACCTGCCGGTATTACAGAGAACGCTGCATCCGAATTTGGCTTTCGAGATTCGATATTCGTTTTGTCGCGGTTTGCATTGTTACAGATGAGAAGCCGCTGGTCAGGATTAAGTTTCGACTTTGACTTCATTCACGTTTAATTGCACGCAGTGTCACGCTGAATATTCCGGAATCGGTATAATTGGGCGGTTAAAACTGTCTTTTCAACTATACTTGGTATTACAGAGAATGATAGATCCAAATTCAGCTTCCGAAATTCGATATTCGTTTTGTCGGGATTTAGATTGTTAGGGATGAGAAGCTGGTCAGGATTGAATTTTGACAGTGATTTCATTGACTGACAGTTGTACGTAGAGTCACACTCGATGCTCCGGAATCGGTATAATCGGTCGGTTAACCGTCTTTACCAGTATACTTGGTATTACAGAGAATGATAGATCCGAATTTAAGTTAGGTTTCGAGATTCGATATTCGTTTTGTCGGCGTTTAAATTGTTAGGGATGACAAGCTAGTCAGGCTTAAATTTCGGTGAGGATCAGAAGAGAGTATAAGTAACGTGACATTGACTTCATTGACAGGTAGTCGTACGTACTGTCACACCCGAATATTACGGAATCGGTGTAGTTGGTCGGTTCCAAGTATACTCTCGATCGAGATAGTCGGGATAGCGAATTATCGCGTATTTCGCACTGAGATTTAGACGGTTTAGAATTGGGGTTGCACAGAGAGTGGAGGCTTGGCGGAAAGAGTGGTGGATAAGCTGGTCCACGCGGAAATGGGAAGTCGGTCGCGGGCATGGAGCTGGATCGTTAACGTCGGAGTAACGATTCGCAAGTTGCCGGAACAATTAATAGTTGAACGGGGTGAAGTAAGTTGTAAGTAAGCCAGAAATGCGTGGGGATCAGTCCAGGATCCCAGAAGGCCCGGTAGGGTTAACGAAGCGCCGGCAAGAAAGTTACCCGCGGAGTATCGTTACCGCGGCGTCGTTTCGGTAACTTTGGATTACGTAAAGGCGTTGCACCGGCGTCAAGTGCTTTCGCGGTTCGTGCATGTGCGTATAACGACGTCCGTGACGCCGATGAACTCGCGGCAATTTCCATTTCGACCCCGGTACGCGTGGAAACGGAACGATGCAACTTTTATTCGACCGGTGTCCAATCTGGCCAGACATTTCCCATAACCGCCGGCCCGGAGTTAGGCGGTCTAGAAAGATCGCGGTTCCGGTATCACCTTGATCCTCCCGAGGCGGGCTAAATTTGACGATCTCCTCTCTGCACGCTTAAACGCTGCTCCGTGCAAATAGTCTCATCCGGCATAGCGATCACTGGCCGATTAGCCGGCGTGTGTGCGAGCCTCGAGATTCTTGCCAGCGAATACAACCATGCCAGTTAGAGTAACACGTAGGATCCTAGAACCAGTCTCGACTGCACAGGTTCAAGGGCTGGCTAGGATCAGAGGCTGTCAGGTGTACGCACTGATCCACTTTAACGGGCCAGCAGCGGAGCCAATCTTGACCCGAATCGTCATCCGTTCTCCCTAACCGCCGGTGACTTGACAGTTCCGATACTTCCACTCCCTATAATTGCTATACAAACGCTATATACCTCTCGCTATCCTCTATTCCTCCAAGATTCGAAAAACACGGCTCTACTATCGCTTTGAAGGGTATCCGAATTTCCGAGACACGCCGTGCTTCGTCACTGGTATTTCCTCGCGTTTGACAGCCGAGAGGCTAATTTCTACGTAACGCGGAGAAGAGGACCGGTTCCGAGAAGACACCGAAAAGCATCGGAGAGGTCTTCAGTCGAAATCCGAAATCCCAAGAGCCTGTCTGGCATCCGGCAGACTCGCCTACTCCTCGGTGACGCAAGCGAACGACCCGGGGCCGTTCTGACGTCAAGAAGTTCGGGAAGCGTTCTGAAAATAGTCCGGTGGACGCGTGTAAACGCGCTGTCCTGGCACGCAACGCGCCGGTGGACGTCGCGAGGGGATCTAGGCGGCGGCTTCTCTAACGGGCGGTCGTAGCCATTGAAAACGGTCCTGAGGTGGCGGCGTGTCCGTTGCATAACAACGATACTAGGAAGCGGCGCGAAAGTGGCACGGTATCATTGCGGCCGGCCGTTAAATATTCTCAACGAGGTCGGATTACCTCCATTACGTGAAGGAACGACACGACCGGGCCGGTCAGGAACGAGCCCACGAGCAATGTACTCGGAACTGCCTCTCCTCTTCTGGCCCTCTGCCTTTCTTTCAGCCGGCTCACGCGCTCCGTGTGCCAACCTGGACCATCGATGGCCTTATATCGCAGCCGGCGTGTGTGCTAGTCCGCCCGAAGATCATCTCTCCCTGCATGCATTATCGCGTCAAACGTGCAAGCTCCAGCTTCGAATTTTCCCTTTACGAATTCCCTTTGTTACCCGTCCAATTTACGAAAACCCGTTTAGCCTCAGTCGCGTTTCGATCCATCTCTCTCAGGAAATTTTTTTTCGAACAAACTGAACGATTGATCCACGAAGAAATAAGAACCGTGGAAAAATCTAGACAACGTTGAAGATATTTGATCCTTCGATCTGCGAGAATTTTTCTATTAAACCTAATTGGGAATCGTAGGTACGTTGAAGTAACCGGCAGCATTCCGAGGCTGGGTTTTTCTCCTTCCAAAATAGGTCTCCAATCGTTGCTTCCCATTATATACTCGCTCACACGTGTTACATTTCCTCGTTTCCCACATACACGGCGTCCTAATCCTATCACGTGCCATAATCGCGGTTCAGCCGACGTTGCCGCAGCGAAAGGGTACCGGCCGGGCCACGTATACTGGTATACCTTTCCCTGGTCACGGAACACGTTCGGCAAAAAGAGAAAAAGAGAGGAACGGGCCCGTGAGGAGGGGGCTGGAACGCGCGTATACGCCTCAATCTATCGGGGGCCCCTCTGTATCGACGTTTGTTTTTCGTCGTCCGGCTTCCTTTATCCCGGCCGACTGGGGCTCGGTTTTCGTCCGACGGGACAGGACGCTGCGAGCCAGGCCACCCAGTAGCCATTTAGATAAACGACCCGGCCCCCGGTCGAGAGCTGGCCGCGGGACGCCGCCACGGGGACGAGGACGCCGGACGTGTTGGGCCAGGCTCGACGAGGACGGACGCGTCACACGCGTGGAAGGAAGAAGGAGAGAGGGACTGACACGCTCCCAGACGGCCAGCAGAGGCTGACTTCTAGCCGAGGAGAGGACGGGAGAGGGACGAGACACGCCACGAGGTCGGACCGTAGCCCGAAAAAGTGTTTGGGTTTCGGTGACGGAACAAAGAGTCTCTCAGCCGCGGATCCTCCTTTCGCGTTTCTCGTTTATTTGACCAGCTCTCTCTCTCTCTCTCTCTCTCTTCCCTTCGCCCTGCCGCGGATATTTGTTGATCTTGCCCCGGAACCGACCGACGGTTCGCCGCCGATCGCTCCTTGTGATTCTTTTCGCCCGGAGACGACGTTTAGTCTGGCCTAGGTGGCGCGACCGAGGTCGCCGATGGGGCGGCGCGAGGTTCCCTGGGGTAAATTGGTAATGCGATTTTCTCTCGTCGGGGCAGACTGATTTATTTTTACGGGCTTCGCTTACGGGTTCTCGCTGAGGTCGCGTGTGTCGTGAAATTCTTAATGTCCCCGTGTTTCGGGGCAGAGGGGCCCCCGGTAATGGCTATTCGGGATATTTGTTTCTCCGGCTCCCGTAAGTTACGATGCAACCTCGATCGCGAGTCTATTAGGCGAATATTTCGCGGCAGAAGGCTTGGTTCGGCGTATTTTTCGCAGCTGGCACAGTCGGGACTTTTATCCTTGGTAATTTTATAATTCCAAGCTCGTTGGCCTTCGGATTTCAGGTACCTTCATTATCATTCTATATTTTATTTCACCTTGGAATCTTGGTGTATGGTCGTTAGAGGTAGGCATTGTCCACGTGAAGTTAAATACCTTGCGACACGAGCTGTACCTTAACTTTTTCATTACTTTAATTGGAAAGTTTCAATTTCAATCACAGAAATATTTTGATCTATTAACACGAAGATCGTCGTTTTGGAAGCTATTTTCGAAAAGAGCTATCGTATCGTTTAAAGTGGCATCAGATCTATGGAAACACGCGTGTTTCGCGATCACACGGACGGGGATATTGCATCCCCGTAAGAAAATCTGAATTCCAAGCTGGTTTCTTTAAAGGCAATTACGAAAGACGGTTATTGTGCTCGGAAGGAAAATGGAATTCATAGCGCACGGAATGGTGAACGTTGATATCCAGTAAGCACCCTGAAAGTCAGGCCTTCAAACTGTAACGGTGTTAGGATGTCGTAACTAACGAGGAATAACGACTCTAGCTTAAGGGAATAACTCTAGGAATAGCGCCATCCTTCAAATGTCGCGCGATAATCACACGCCTCTAAACCGGAATCCTTTCATGAAATTTGCGTGGACATGAACGGGCATTTTGAAAAATCGCCCGACCGCCACTTCGGAATTAAACCGCCGGATTAGAACCTTACGCGAAACCCGCTGGTACCTTTAAAATCGCAAAATTCAAGACACAACGTACGTGTATCAAAATACAGAGATACGCGTGTATAACTTTGAGCCGACGCGAGCGTTATAGAGCTCCTAAATTAATTAGCAAACTTATTACTGGAAGCAATTTCAATAACATCTTTCTTAACGATGTTAATGATACTTAACCATCCCTGAACTACCCTAACGAGAAGCCTTGCTTGACCTCTAAGACCCTCTTTGATCCCTAATGTTGCTCATCGTTCCGCTAACTGTCCCTTCAAAGTCCCAATTCTCACCCTTGAACCAAGTTCCTCGACCAAAACTGCCATACAGTCGACTGTAACTCTAACCTCAACCATCCGCAATGCGAAACGTCGGAATCCGTAACCAAAAATTTCCGATCGGTATGCCAGCATTTTCCAGCAACCTTGATAACGTCTATTGCCGATAGAATTTGCAAAATGCGCGATTTTAAAATTGTCCAAATCGAAAAAGTTACTCGAATTATCTCGCGATCCTGGGAAAAAGTATCTATTCTACGAAATACATTTTATCTGACCAGTTAATCCTCTGCTCTCCAACTCTCTTGCGACAAATATCTAAAATTCTCTATCCCGCAAACGCAACGCAGGTTCTGCAGGAAATCGTCGTTGAAACCGAGGGCACCGCGATCCGGCTGATCCGACGCTTCTGATCAGCAGCAAGTTGCGAAAGATCGCGGAGCCCGAGAGAGGATCGGCTGAGAGAGTTCTCTCTCTCTTCGACGAGGACTCGGTTCGCCAGCAGGCCAGCCGGTGATCTTGTTTCTTCGCGGCGGTGTTTCTTTTACGAGCTGACCGGCGGAAGTCCGAGGCGGCGGTGTGCTGGTGGTGGTATCGACTTTCCTCCAGGCTCCGTGGCATTTACAGACCCTCGGACGCCGGCAGTGTTCACGAACCGCTGGAATTCCGAAGAATGTTCTCGTAAAGCGGCCCCGCTACGAGGAAACGCTCTCTGCGTTACTCGCGAAATTGCTCCTCCCGCTAATCAGACGCTTTTTGGCCGAACACCGTATCTTCCGAATCCTTCCACGGAGCCCTGGCCCTCGCCGAGACCTATATCTCCTCGGCCCCGAGGGGATAGGAACCTTCGTCGAGGCTTCCGAGCCCTAGTCTGACGGGATTCGCACTCGACACCCAGCTTTTGCATCCAATTGCGGCCAGTGCGCCAGATTTTCCTGGTTTTTCCGTCAAGTGGTTGTCGCAGGAGATTGATAACGACCAATTGTTTGTAATTTATCGATAATTGTTATCATCGTGTGGAGATAAATTAGTGGTAGAAGATGATTGGCATTGTTTCACTGAGAGTTGCTGGCTGAATTCGTTATTTTTGCAAAGAGGGAAAGGTGACAGTTGTTCTTGTCATTTGATCAGAGAGTTGGAATCTTGGTTTATAAATTTCGCAAAGTTAGTTAAAGATGGTGGTAGGTTAGAATCATACTTTTCTGTTGGAATTCTTAGGTCTCACTGTGTTGTCACCTGATCCTGTTAGTCCTAGTTATTTTCGGTGCACTCAGATCGGTATTCTTATAAGATGTTTACAATTTTCTTGGACGAAAATAGGGATTCGTCTGGAAGGAATAAAAGTTCCAGTAGCGCCCCGAATCGAGCAAGTTTACGGTCAAAATAAATTCGAGCAGTTGCGCGAACGTTCTATCCCCATTTTCTGCTTCAACGGGAATTTTACTAGAGCCGGAGGAAAGTGTTGGCCAGGCTACTTAACTTTCTACTTGTATAATATATCGAAAGTAGAGCAACCAGTAATCCACAGATTAATTTTCACGGTCCACTACTGGGAGCAAAATTTCAGCTAATCTGTGCCTGGCAGTCTAAGATTCTCGTAGCCGATTAGCCCGATAACCAAGACATTTTATCATGCGCAGTCAAAACAGGGTATAGATCGCCTAATCGCGTATATATCACCGGGTGTTTGAATTGTAAAAGAATACGATAGTCGAGATGGAGTCTGCTTATCCGAGTTGCCATCTCTGACTTTCGACTCTTCTTATCGACCAAAGGAAGCAATTAAAATCGATAACCACGGTGTAATTAGAATACTTAGAGGCCTCAGGCAATGGCGAATTTTTATGTACACGTACATATATTATTGAACCGATGCAAATTTATCAAAAACTTGGTAAACTCGAGTTAAGGAAAAATTATAATATCTTCAAAGACTGGAAGAAAACTACCCGATCTCGATTTTATTGGAAACGATCAAGCCCGCGATCGCACACGCGACATTAAACTGTACGAAAACTCGAGTAAGCTGATCCAGTAACGCTACCTAATACCTGGAGTTCACACCTAATCATCCGGTTCGTACGGATACGTCACCTGATCTGACCTCCACAGGTCTAAGGCCAGACCAGGCCAGGAAGCCTTAGCGAACGAGTCCACGGACAAAACGCGCCTCTCTTATTACCCCTTTCTCCCCACTTTCATTACAACGTAAAGCTCCTTCCGTAAAGGCGTTCATAAACACGAGCCACGCGTGAAAATTCCCTCGCCGCGGCGAGGAGAAGAAATAAGAAACGAGGAGAAAAAGGAAGAAAAAATCCGCGGAACGACCGACGACGACGACGAAGAGGACGAGGCGAAATTAGCGGGTCGATCGATCTAATTAAAAAAGAAAGGAGAAGGAGAGGGAGAACGGGAGAAAGAGAAGGATGCGGAGTTTCACCGCGCGCCGGCTGATCTTATTCATCCGGGGCGAACCGCGACGCGGTGGCTCGTTTAAAAATCCCCAGGCGACCCGGAACTTTTCCAGGAAGTCGTTACAGGCTGGCACACAGCGGTCCGCTAATTCGGCGCAACTTTCCAGCATTTTTCGCAGACGATCTCACGGAGGAACTGCTGTTTTATTTATAGCGGAACGCGCTTCGTTACCTTTCCGCCCGATTATCGATCCTCGAGACGCTTAGATGCTCGACACACCAGCGTCTCTCTCGCTCTGCCTCGGCCTATCTTGCCCGTTACTTACGGTATTACTTAAAATTTTACCTCCTGGGCCGGTGCAAGCGGCGAAAAAGGTGGGAAAAAACGCGGAATTCCACGTTCTCGATCGCGGGCCGAGCGCGACGACGCCACTGGTGGGGATCGCGGCGAAGAAACGAGGGGAGAAAAAAGGGACGACGCTCGGCGCCGTCGGTTCCCAGGGCTTTTTTCCGAGTCGCGGATCCGCGCGGTTTTATCCGGAGCAAGGCCATCCTCCGCTCGACACCTCCTCCTTCGCGTTAGGTACTTAGGAAGCCCCGAACCACGCAGACACCCCACCCTTCCGGGCTGTTATGAAGCGTGGGCGAAAACCCTCAGGTTCATTCATTTTAACGATTTATTCCGCGCCGCGGTAACAATGCAGCGCTGCGAATTGGAATCGAGGGCCTCTCCGTGGGATGAGGCGTCCGACGGGGCTCTGAGCATGCGACGGCAACTCGAGTGCTTCGAAAAACCCGGAGAAACTGCTACGTGTCCGCTTTTGCCTCGTGGTTCCTGCAAATTTCTCACCGAGTTAACCGAACCTCGTCACTGCGCGACGATTAGTTTTCCGTCTCGCTGTCTATATCGAATCTAGATGGGGTTCGAGATTTGACAGAGACTAGGCTAGTTTTTTAATGATTAGCTGTGCAATCTACTGGGTTGTTCGGGATGTAATTTCGTTTCTTCTCAACAGAGGACCTAATTGTATTTTTTCACAGCCAACTTCACGCTTAAACCGCATAATCGTTATATATTTTGACAGATGATGTAGCAAGGCTTGTTTGTTAAAAATTTCGTTTGATTCTTTGCGATAGTTTTTGTTTGGTGCCATATAAAAGATGGAAAATCGAAAGTAGCATTTCCGGCATGTTTTACTCTTTTACTATCGAAAGAGTAAAAATTCAGTTCGAGCAAGGTGAAAATTATGCGATACGTATGGTTTGCAAAATTTCGTTCCGGCAATTTCGATGTTGAAGGCCCGTTGAAGCCAATAAAGACGAAATAAAGGCATTGATAGATGCAAACCGACGAATAACAACTCTTGAGATCGCTGAGAGGTGCAATTTGTCGAATTCAACAAACAAACGTCGCTCTAAGAAAATCGTGTTTCATTTTCACCAGAAAAACACTAAATGACTGTCCAAATAACGCAATAGTTATACATTTCTTCGTAATCTTATTTTCGTAGGAACGGTTAGAAATTTGTTCAGAAGTGAAACAACGCTGCGTTGCTAGCAAGAGCTAGCCGAGATGCTCGGTCGGATGATGCTGTTGCACAACGAGCAAGGTATTTGCATTTTCGAAATAATCCGCGACGTGGTTATCGCAACGGGGCAATCGTTAGCGGGTATCTGAGCGATCGGAATCTGAAATCAGCGCGGATGGTGATTTATC
This sequence comes from Euglossa dilemma, assembly GCA_002201625.1. NCBI lineage: Eukaryota > Metazoa > Arthropoda > Insecta > Hymenoptera > Apidae > Euglossa > Euglossa dilemma. The sequence continues at coordinate 696,231 of NIJG01000029.1, forward strand.
GTGATAATGACCGAAGAGAAATCCGGTTACGGTGTTAATCGTCGGTTACCGGCGGCGATTTACAGTTCTTCCATTGCGAACGTGATCGCAGGTGGAGGGTATTTACGCGAACCTCGGCGTGATCTCGGAATGCGACGTTATTATCCGGTTTTTCTAACGCGCCAGACGAGGTTAATTACCGGCGGCGGACCCCACCCACGAATTTCTCCTAGCGGGGACTCACTCTCTCTTTTCCCGCGATCCCATTCGGCTATTTACATCGTAACGGGCCCCGGCTGTGTGTTCAAACCCCGAGAAAGAAAAAGCCGGGCTAGGGAAGAAGAACGGGTCTCCGGTGACCTTGACCAGAGCCGGCCAATTCCGAAGCCGCGCTGCAATCACCGATCAAATTCTCCCCGAATCAATACCCCGGCGCACATTCCCGCGATTCCATGCCAAACCCACGAGGTTCGCCAAAGCCCATCGGACGGTGTCGCTTTCACGTAAACCCGAGCCATTCCCCGGTGCAGTTACAATCGCGCTAAGGCTTTTTCCATCCTCGGAGCCGGCGTCGATCCGCTCGTAAAAAGCCACGACCCTTCTCTCTCTCTCTCTCTCGAACTCGGTCTCTCTCGCTCTCGCGGTACCGGTTGTTGTTCGTGGTCGTTCGAGTCGCCGCCGCCGACCCTCTTTCACTCCCTCTCTCTCTCTCTCTCTTTCTATCTCTCTCTCTCTGTCCCTCTCCTAGCGCACGGATCGCTAACGACGAGGCGCGAATCGATAAGGGACCGGCGCTCGGTCGACTCGCAGCGAGCGAGGCGGCGACCTGGAATCCGACGGCCCGTGACCGGAAACCGATCGTGTCGGCCGCACTGGCCGGCCAATCATCCGAAAAGCCGCGTCCGGCATGTCTGCAACGCCGATCCCGGAAAACCGGAACCTCCGGCTGCTCCCACTACGCCTGCCTCACTGCCTCAATGCCCCGCCCTGCACGTCCGTGCCGCTATCAAGATACCGCGGAAACGTATTCCGGCCTGTCCGCGTTCATTATCGACACGCCGGACGTTTTACGGCACTTCTACCGTCGCGCGGCCCGGATTGATTCCCAGATTTATGGCCGTCGCGCTCC
>NIJG01000029.1:699907-710331 GCA_002201625.1 Euglossa dilemma
GAGTTCCCTCGGCCGCGGCTTCGAACGGGACCCCTGAGCCCGGAGCGGGACGGGATTCGGACGATACTTGCCCGGCCGCGGACAAAACTTCGGCATCCTCTGACTCCGACCCGTTCGTTTGTTTTCCGTCCTCGTCGGCCCCGTGCGCGCAGTGTGTGTCCCGTTCCATCGCGCGACGGGTCGAATCCAGCCGCCTGCCAGCGGCAGCCAGAGAGAAAGAGAGGAGTCGAGCCGCTTCGGTCAGACGAGGACACGGGACCACGGGAACGGAGAACGGGGCCGAGAGACGGAGAGAGACGGTGTGTGTCTGCGTCAGGCTGTGGAAGCTAGCAGTGGAGAGAGCCGGATAGCAGCGGTGAGACGAAGAAGGAGATACGGTGAGACTCGAGCGAACCAGACGAGGAGAGAGAGAGAGAAGTACGCGTGGGACGAGGACACGGATAGGCGATCGCGCGGTGTCGGAGTCAACGGTGGGAAGAGTAAGGGTGAGATTGAGGAGCGGCAGAGCAGGGGCAAGAGGAATCTCCGGAGATTCTACGCATGGAGAGTCGTGGAACGGGGCAGACCGGGCTTGTTGGTTGCACGGAAGGCAGCTGCCAGCCGGCTTACCGCCGCCGCGCATTATACCGGACGCGAGAGCGAGAGAGACGGACGAAGAGTGAGAGCGACGGGATAGAGGGACGCGGAGTGGGAGAGGAACCAGGACGAAGAAAGAGGTAGCGCGTGCAGAGCCGCAACCGGGAAGGGGAGCGCGGCGGGAGAGGCCACGGCTGTCCCGTAAAGATCAACGCTAAAAAGTACACGCTAGAGCCGCGGCGAACGGAACGGAACGGAACGGAACGGAACGGAACGGAACGGAGCGGCACGGCTCCGTGGCCGGGGGAAAAAATGTGGAATCGGCGTCGGTGGGGCGACGGGGAGGTGTGCGTCGCGGCTGAGAGCTACCGAATCCGGACCGGAGAGGAACCCGGTAGCGTTTTCGTGCCGACTCTCTGCACGGGACCCGTCTCGCCGGCTCTCTGCCTTTCTCTCTCTCTCTCTCTCTTCCTCCTCTTTCCTCGGGCCTGCGTTTTTTTTCCTTTATGTTTTATACTCGAACGCCGGGAATTCGTGGCACGGAGTTCCTCGAACGCGAAGAAAGGCGTGCCGGGAACTCGCGGCGCGGAGAAAATGTTCCGTGAAAATAGGTGGCGCGGCTGCAATCGTGGCGCGGTTGAAAGGGCCGATTAAGGGAGACGGGTGAATTTCTACGATGGAATTCTTCTCGGTGTAACATTCTTTTCGGCCTCTTCCGACAGATTTCTATAACGGATGCACATTGCGAATATCTTGATATATCGAATATTACTAAGCGATTGTATTTTCGGATGTGCAATTTTCGCGCCAAAAATTTCACGATTTTTTCATCCAATACGCGCGTTAACAATTTTTCAACGGTTTTTTTTAGAGATTCTTCTCTCGTCCTTTTGTCCGACGGTTATTCGACTGGTTGCGGTAGGTTCGCTGTTAAAAATTGAAACCGTTGAAGAACCAAGTACGAAAGTCTATTCCGTGCTCGTGCAAAATTCATCCACAATCGAACGCGTACACGGTGTCTCGCCAAACTGTCAAAATGCCATTGAATCTCTGCCTCGCTTTTGGGAAAAAATATAAATTGTCCTTTACGAAATTTTTTAGAAATTTTTAATCTGCAAGCAATTGATCTGACTCGTTAATTAAAGAGAGAAACATCGATCAGTCTCGGAACTCGAAATACTTTTATATCACGCGAATCTAGCCGCTCTTCCGAAGCTGTAAGCTGAATTAATCCTCGGGTGCAGTTACACGGGGAATCTTAACACGATCTAAACGTAAAATAAGTAGAAATCTGGAAGCTTAATTGCAGACCGCGCGATACGAAGCGATTCTCACATCGTTCCGAAGAGTTTCTCCCGTCACCGTCGGCCAGAGCCTCTCCTTCGCTGCCACTTCGGCTTTAATCGCGCTCGGAGCCCGGTAACCTTCCAAAAAATCTGCCAAAGAACCGGGAAAGCACACGCCTACCGGCGCTCGGTCTGGTCGGAACGAGCGGAAAGGGCGAGATTAATCCCGAGGATTTAATTCTCGATCGACGCGAGGGCAAACGCAATTTTGTTGCTCGAGGCGGCTAAACGGCGCGAGGTGGGGGCGGCGGGGGGGAGGTTTCAATCTTGCCAAAGAAGAAAGGCAAGATTGCTCAAACGAACGATCCGCGGCAGGGTCATCCCGTGGCGGAAAAGGTCGCGAACTCTTAAACCAATTCTGGCAAGGAACGGGTCCGCGATGTTGGACGAGCACCAAGAGAGCGGAGAGAGAAAGAGAGAGAGAGTACGGGTCGCGCAATTTCTTCCCTCTCCTCTGCTCCCACCGTTGCTTCTGGGATCCAATGGCCAAACCTGTCAGGGGAGACTTTTCGACCCTCCTCCGTCATCCTCCGCTCTCGGAACACCGAGTGATTTTCCTACTTCCACGCGTCTAGCTTCGGGACTATGTGTGTGTGTGTCACGATGCTGTTCCATTTTTGGAACGGTACTTCGAAATGCGCGAGCTTCTCCGAACTGTTTGCACTTGGTATGCTCGGTCGTCCATTGCTATCTTCTGGTCGCCTTCTGGCAGTTTTCGCCTTGCGTTTCGCTCTTGATTGGAATTAGATGGACGACGCGATTTGTTTACCAGTCCCAGGGACGAAGGATCGCAAATATTTCGGCTAAAAATATTATGCAAACGTCAGAGATGCGTTGGGATAGGTCTGCGACACGACACCCCCAAGTCTCCTATCTGGGATAGAAAATATGGAATTGGAGTTTGAATTTCGAAAGATAAAATTCGTCCTATAAATCGTTTCTTTAATATCTCTAAAGAATTCTTTAATATTTTATTGAAAAAGTTACGAAAATTTAAACAGAGAATAATACCTAATAATAATGAATATCAAAGTACTATACTAGTAGACTAATAAAAACCATACTTCGTTATCTTTCGATTAAACTTTGTCTCGGTTAGTCCCGAACTCCTTTGTCCGCAGACTTGTCTCGTGATTGATTTTGGATTTTGTAAAAAATATCGCGACGTGTTCTCGATAAAAATGTAACGCGTGAAAACACGGAGTATATCCGTGGGTAAATAAATTATCATGTTCAACACGTTGCCATCCCAGAGGACGAGCTCTAGCTCGTCCTTCTAACTGGCTGGCTAGATGTGTTCCTATGGTTATGAGCGCGAGGATTGCGAAATAGCATTTCGGAATCTGTCCTTCTCCGGCTGAACATAGCAAAGGTAAAATGATTTCGAAACCGAGTCCCGCCTGATGATTGCAGGCGAAATTAAGGTGATTTGTGGCCTGGAAGTGTTTCCTTAGGCCTCGTTCGCGTTTTGCAAACGTACATAATTCTGACGTCTGTCTGGGTATGATGGGTATCCTATAATCCATCCTGTCTTATCCTGCACGCGGGTATCTCTTTGCGTTATTCCGTTTAAGCCTTCTAATCCGTCGTGTTCCTTTCTTTTAGAAACCAGCGCGACTCCATAGACGAGGAGGTTTTCTTGGAAAGAATCCACAAATTTTGATCTCGTTACCATTGTGACAGACGGCGTTGTAAGATTTCCTACTTAAAATTCAACGGAGTTCAGTTACTCTTTCACACAATCTGGTCATTCACTGGGTGAAAGTATACGCGTGTATAAGCTGCAATTATACCGACGTGTATAATTTTTAATTTGTAACCCGCATCATTTAAACACGTTTACACGGAGAAAACGTACAGATATACGTATTCCAAATTCTAATTTCGTCGTCAGAAAAAAGAACAGACAAAAGCGACTTTGGATCTCGAATAATTCGATAAATCCACTGGTGACAATGGTTATACACCACCGGAACTAATTGACGAAAAAGAGGGGAAGATGATACTAAATTGTCAAATAGTTCAAAATTAAAAACCCTCCCTTCGTCGAAAACCGTGTTCAAAGTAGCTGAAAGTTCAAAGCAAGAAGAAAACGGGCGAAAGCAATTTTTGGATCTCGAATAATTCGATAATTCCACTAATGACAATAACTACACACCACCAGAACTGATTCGCGAAAAACAAAAAAAGATGATACTAAATTGTCAATTTTTCAAAATTAGATACGCTCCCTTCATCGAAAACCGTGTTAAACCTAATCGAAAGTTCAAAGCAACGCAGACCTGCCCCTCCCCCTTCCAAGTGTCTCAAAAAAAAAAAAAAAAGGAGAGGGAAAGAAAAACACGTAACGGGTTGCCGTGAAATTCCCATTAAATTCCGATTCCTCGAAGCCCCGATTTCCCTGCCGACAAGCGAGAACGCGAGCGGAAACGGCGGGAAAAAAGCGAGAGGCGGGTCAGAGACAGAAACAAGCGAGCGCGACATCGAGCGAGAAGGGAGAATTCGAGAGAGAGAGAGAAAGAGAGGAAGAGAGGCCGGAAAAGTGACCGCGCTTCTGTCCTCCGTAAATTCTTCTACCGGCGCGCGTGTCGCGCGTGCACGTTGAAAAAAGACTGGCATTGTGGGCCGAACTCGCGTTTCCACCCTCGTACGGGTGACACGGGAAGTCAGGGGCCACGGGAGTAGAGAGCACGATCCACAGTCAACACGAACGGCATAAGCCCACCCCTGTTCCGGCCCAGTCTGTCCCGTCCGACCCTACATCCGTCTCTCTCGCGCCGTCCCGCCGCCTCTCGCCCCGCGTCTGGCTGGCGTGTCGGATTTCTGTTTGCGTTACCGTGTCACGCATCGAACCCCGTCGCTTCGAATTCGCCGCCCCCCTCGCCCCCCGCCGCGGCCCGTTCCCGCTACGCGAGCGCTTCCATTTCGATCGCGCGAGCGAGAGCCCCCCACCCCGTGTAATCTGGACCCTCTCAAGTGTGATTCCGGCTGATCCCGCCTTCGACTACGTGAATTATTAGACGGGCATTTAGGATCGGCGCGAGGGATCGATCGAACCCTCTTTTTCGCCTGGATACGGGGCCCGCGGCCGAATGATGAACGACCAGCCGGCCGCCCTCGCGATAAAACCCACCGGATCCCACTCTCTCCTTCTCTCTCTCTCTCTCGCTTCGAACCAACCTCGCGACCCGACCCGGACGAGTTTCGAGAAATGCAGCCGGGAAGCAGATGCGGCCGGAGAGCTGGCGTGACGGGCGTAACGAAGAGGAACGAAGGGGTTGCGAGCGAGTGGGTGCGTTCGCTCCGCGTGGGCGTCTTGCGTGGATGGAGGAAACTCGGGCTCGGTTTAATTGATTGAGACGTCTCCGCGGTGTATCGCTCCAACGGAATTTCCTTTTTTCATTCCCGATAGCCGAGAATGCGAATTATCCTTTCGCTAAGAGCGTTGCAAGTTTTCTTTCTCGCAACGATTCCGTGGACCGAACTTGTTAACCCTTCGCGCACGGCGGCCATATGTCAAGTTTGTGCCAATCGAACGGGCCCCATATGTCGTACAGACGTTACACGTCGGCAACCATGTAGGATCTATCCTGACCTAAAGTTTTTATCGGCAGTTTGGAAATTCGAAAGGTCGACGCAAGCGGGAATCGTTACTCACTTTTTCTTCTCTTTTTCAGATTTTCACGGAAATGGACATACGCGTTACATACACGGCGCGTGAAGTGACAAGAAAGTGTAATACCGTATATGCAGACGTGAAAGTTCGAAGACGTTTCGATTCGGGTATACGCAACGCGTGGAGCCTGGCATTTGAGGAACCTGGATATTTGGGTCCTAACTCGGAAAAGCGGGTATATCGTTCGGAATCGAAAGTGTTTAGTTAGAGGAGTTCTCCTTTGTTTCTAGGGTCGAGATGACTGGCCATACGCGATAGCGAAACGATCCTGCTGGATTGATGATGGGTTCTTGTGTTTGCTGGTTGCTTCTCATTGTTCGGGACGGGGGTGGTTTCTTGCTTTCCGCGAGTTTCCGCCCCAAACCCCGGGACTCGCGGATTAATTCGTTGATGGACGCTTTCGGGTTAGCCGGTTGTTGTGTGCTCGAACGGTTACAGGTCATAAAAAAAAAAAGGAAAAATCGATAATTCCAATAGAGGCCTTGGTTAAAACGTTACAGCGGAATATTCGATCCCGGGAAATAATAGCGATTGCCCGACTAGCTTTAACGCCGAATCGCGAGCGCGAAACGGGCAAATGAAAATGAAAATTGAATTCCGATAGAATTTCAAAACATCGGGCCGGCGAGCGCGCGAAATGCGAAAACGAAGATGAAAATTAAATTTCGAGGGAATTTGGAAAGCCAACCGGCCAAAACTGATCGAGTCCGAAAATGTCCGTCAAAGGAAAAGGGAATAACTCGCTTGCGAGGCTAACTTATCCGCCCTTTTTGTCGCGTCCCGCTGACCATGATGGAACAATCGTGGAACACGTTTCCGATCCTTGAGTTGGAGTCACAAAAATCTATACCAATCGCGACAACGTTCGTACGTGACTCTAAACATCTTCGAGTCTCCAAGAATGAACAATCTACTCTTTGATCACTGTTTCACGAAGTATTCCTTAACGGTAAGTATTTACCAAGATCGGAGGTGATTCTGCGCGAAAAACTGAATCGAAAACGTAGAATAAAATTTTTCTCTATAAGTCTTCGTTTCCAAGAAAATTAATTTTTAACTTTCGATGGCGCACGGTTGCCTTACGCGGCGGAAAATCGAGAAATTAATACGTGCCGCCTATTCGATCGCGAGAGAAATCAAACGATAAGAGTAATACGAACCGATTTATCGCATCGGAACCGTCTACGAGGACAAATATACGAGGAACGATTAAATCGAGACGCAGCGCCCCGCGAAATATTCCAAGTTGATTTTCCCCGAAAACGGGGGCTCGTAGGAAAAAATCGCACGGCACATTTTCCGTTCGGTTTTTCACGCAGAATCGGATGATGGTCGATTCTATCCCCCTTGTCGCGACACTTGGCGTATTAGTCGGCACTCGAGCGCCATCGGAGCGTCTCGATAAAATCTCTCGGTTCGAGCTAGACGCTTCGAGTGGACTCCTCTGTACGCACACCGAGGCGGAATTTTCATGAAAATTAACGCGCATATCCCCGACAGAGACGGCCGAAGAAAGCCGCGGAAGTGTACACTCGCGTCTAAATTCCGATAATCGAGGCGGGTTTTGCGCGTGATTCGAAAAAGCTCTGGGCAGCGCCGCGTGGAAAACGTAAAAGGCGCGGCAACGACCGCCGCGGCAGTACGCATGCTTCCTCCTCAAAGGTTTCATCGCGCTATCCATCCAGCCGTTCATCCGTTCCACTCCAGCCCATCCCACTTCAGGATCCATCGCGTCTATCTTCTCGCGTTCCTCACGCGCCGCTTCTTCCGCCCCTCTTGTCCCGACGCTTCTTTTTTCCTCGCTTCCCTTCGCCGACCCGCTTCCACCGCTTTTCGTCAGGACGCGCGGTGATTTCCGTTAACTCCTTCCCAATCCACATTTTAATAGAATTCTCGCCCGATTTTACTCGAGCTAAAATTCGGAACTCGCGGCGAATTAAACAGGCGAAACGTGGGATAAGAAGGTTCGGAAATTTGGGAAAGTTAAAATTTGGAAATTTCGGTTTTTTAACTTTCCTTCCTTCGGTGGATTGGAGAGAATTGTAGATCGTGATCGAATCATTCGGAAGCTTAGTTTTTTATCTTTTCGAAGGATTGCAGTTGGCGCTGTTCCGGGACTTTGAATTCACGAGGAATTAAACGGTCGAAACGTGGGATAGAAGGTCGGGAATTTGGGAAAGTTGGAAATTTAGTTTTTTAAATTTTCCTTTGCTGGATTAGAGAGAATTGTACATCGCGATTGAATCATTCGGATGCTTAGCTTTTATCTTTTGTAGGGATTATTATAGTTGGCGTTGTTCCGAGACTTTGAAGATTTCAGAATTATTTAATTAGAATTTTAGAGTTTTCACGAAAATGAATTTGACAGCTTACAAAATTGGTATCTTTTAATTTTCGACCAGTTATAATAACTGCGCAAACGAGTATTGAAAACTATATATTTTATCCTCCAGACTCGTTAACGATCATTTCCTAATTTTCCATCGTCGGTTTACCTCTCTTCGTTGATTTTTAAACGGAGAAATAAATAAATAAAAGCAATTACCATGAGTCATCATCGAAACGTCTCTGGAGTGATGCAACCACTCCTATCGATTCCAGGATTTTTAAGCAGATTCAGGGACCGTGATCGAAGTTGCACGGTAAAGGAACGAACTGTAACTTCCGAGGTAAGAGTTATCATACTTGGAACTCGATTTTTGATCGCTTTCCACGAGTTGCTAGGGAGAAAACGATACCTGAGAGGAAAGATACATCCGCGAGACCTGATTCGCGTACGTCGACTGGTGAAATTGACTTGCCCCAAAAGGGGCACTTATCCGTTTTACGGACGGGTTATATACCACGAGAGAGAGAGAGAGAGAGAGAGAGAAAGAGAGAGAGCACGTAGCGTTCCTCGAAATTATAACGAAACTTAATACCTTTTTCCGAATGTACCGTTCGAGTAGATTATGCTCGCGACCGAGCGAGGACGAGAATACTCGTCCAATGACTTCTTTTTATCCGGATCCTCTCATCGAGATTGTATCTTAACACGCGGACTCGTCTCCTTGCCTTCAATCCGCGCTGACAAGATTTATCTGATTTTTGACTTTCGTCGGGTGACATGACAGCTATAACACGAGTGTCCGAATTCCACACTCGGACTCACACTAACGTGCGAAGAATCATTTCATACATTTTTATATCTTTACACTGAAAAATTTCTTTATGGATTAATAAAGAAATATAGCGAAATTATCTTGGGAATATAATTAATTTTTGTGATAAATATTTAAGTAAGTAAAGGGTTAATTCTAATGAAATTTGGAAAATTGGAATTGCAATATATATTTAGGGGTTTTATTTTTATTTTTGGTACAAGATGTTCAGATTCGATAAGATCTCGGAAATGTCTGTATAGTACATAAAATTTCCTTTCATTATCACCTTTCATCACTCGATGATCAGTAGGTTCGAAACAATCCAGTTCCCATAACTCTTATAAATATATTCGCGCGGATATATAATAAAAAGAAACTCGTCTGCTTCCCAAATTTCTTTATTGTTCCTGCCGCTATCCACGTTCTATCTTTCCGCACTTTCCAACGTACATACATTAACTTTCCCTCTCCCTTTCTCTTTGTCTCTTCCGTTCCCTATTTGTCCCGTTGCTTAACGCCAGATATCTTCGAAACTACAGTGAGAATGGAGACAAATTTTGGAAAATTCGTTCGACTGTTGGGTCATTCGAAATTGGAGTAATACGGTTCGTAAATTTATGCACCGTTACAATTTTTAACACCGCTGGATCCTGTCCAAATCTTCCAATTTCGTCACACCTTATCAAACTCGCTTCTAGTTCACCTCGTTCGCCTCAATCTCTCAAATCAGTCCTCCGAATGAACCATATATTTCTCATTCCCTCTGCAGAGAGAACGCTATTTTTCGCCGTTCAACGAGATACTTGCATAGAATCATCCCACAGCATTGAAACACCTACACGAACAGTCATTGGACTCCTCGAACAGGCCCCTAAAAGATCCATAACGTTTCTCCGATCATTCTGCACGCTTTCTTGATAGCCCCGACAACGGTCGCCATTTTTCACCGCAGAGCACCAAAGATGTGTCTAGCTAAATACTTGGAATATCTAATACTTACTACCTAAATACTTCTAAATAGGTAGAAGGATAGATAGAAGGACCTGTATTCGGGATTTTTCTTCTAGTATCTTCTATTTCATCAGTTACATAACACTGAACCTACCATGACTGGTCAAATACACGAAGAAAGAAGAGATGAAATAAGAATTTCAGAAAAATGGAATGAAGTAACCCAACCGAAAACCACAAACTTGAAATTTTGAACTAAAAATAGAAAAAGAACCATTTGAATCCCGACAAGTTTAGCATTAACGAATAATGGTAGCTTCGATATCAGAATCGGAACAAAATCTGCCACGATTTTCTGACCGAACGTATCTCCTAAAATCGGGCCCCGAACAAGTCCCCCGTTTGTGGAAAGCATCGTGCCCTCTCCTGGACACCTGCAGAGCTGGTGGATTTTTCGTAATCTCGGAGGAACGAGAAGCCGCGCATAGCTATATTCGCATACCGAGGAACATAGACCGGCGAAGCCAGAACGATAAGCCACAAACGGGCGAGGACGGAGCGGAGCGGAGAGATCGCGGCTCGGCTCGGTTGGTTCCAGAGCGGGGTTCAGGCGGGGATCAACGCGACGTAATGAACGGGGGATTCCTCGGTCGGACTTTTTCTGCCCCCGAGGGAAAATGCCTGGCCGTAACGGCGGCGCGGGGAAGAGCGGAGAGGCGCGGGGTGGCGCGG
>NIJG01000029.1:719693-730571 GCA_002201625.1 Euglossa dilemma
CTCCGTCTCTCTCCGGCCCGCCGCGTCCGTCTCTCTTCCACCGGCGTATCCCGGTCTCTCTCGCGCGGCACGGTCGACCGAGAGCCGGGCGCTTAACCGTCGCTCGTATTTCAGCGTCTCTTGGCCGGCCTCACACCACGTCGGCGGGGCAACAAATTCCGCGACCCTCCAATTACCCCAGGGCCGAGTTTCGTCCGCTCGTTTTTAGATTTAAATGTCCGTGCGCCGGCTTCTTTCGCGGCGCCACAGCCGTTCTCCGTCTCTCTCTACCTCTCTCTCTCTCTCTTTCTCTCGCTCTCTCCGTCGCCGTTTCAAGTTCCTTCTCTCCGGGTCCGTTCATTTTCTTTTTTCCTCCCTTTCCCTTCCGACGCGGGCAACGTTCCTTCCTCTTTTTTTTCCCCTCCTTTTCTCCCGTCGCGTCTACGTGTTCGCGTGTGTCGGAGGGCGAGCGTAAAAACGTAGTTTCCTCGAAGTCAGCGGCGGAAAGTTTTACGGAGCTTTCCGAATTTTCCGCCGCGATTTTTTGTGCCGCCGCCGCCGTCGCTGCGTCCGGGCGGCGCGGCGCGTTTAACGTTCCGCCAGTGCCGCGCGTTTGCGCCAGGACTTGTTTCTCGCTCGTGCTTTTCCTTTATTTTATTATTCTCTTTGCTTTCTCTCCTCCTACCCTCCGCGTGCACGCGTCGGCGAAACGCTGCCGTTCGTTAACGCGGTTTTCGGCTAGTTTGCCGATCGTTGCCGCGTGATTTATTTATATGCACCTTTTTTTTTATTTCCACGGTGTCTTGCGGGTCGGTTCTTTTCGCGGTTAACGATACCCGTGTTCCGGGCGCTTTAAATATTCCGGTTTTTCGCCGGCGATTTTTTCCACCTCCGTTTAAAACCCCGCTCTGTAATTCCTCCTGCTTTCTCTGCTCTTTTAACGTCGGTCCCTTCGCTGCGGGATCTTACGTTTTCATACGGATTCCTCGTTTATCCGTACGGTCCCAAAACTAGCGTACACTCGCGCCGGAAAGTAAAGTAACGAATACTCGAAGATTTATATTCGATAGAGTAACGCGGCGAATGAATGGTCACGAAGAAGTTACGATAATATTTCACAATTAAGGAGAATAGCGTCGGAGAGCAATTAAACTCGTCTCACTTTTTCCAACAATTCGCGATAAATCGTATCTTAATATTTCGAACGATAACCTTTCGCTGCTCGTAGACGATTCGATGTAAATCCTTAGAGGCGACGATACGTGAAATCTGTGTGGAGAATAATCTTTTCGAAATTCGTTGCATGTAAGTTGATTGGATTTTTCGAAATTTCCGACCTCGTCGAACGGTTAACGGGTAAATAAACCGACGAACGGAGGTGGAAGGCCGTATTTCCTGGACGCTCAAGGACAAGTGACAGGGGTTGGGGAGAGGGGCGCGTAATTTTTCCGGAAAGCCGCGCGATTCCTAATGGATTCGCGACGGGCTTATCCCGGCGGCCGATCGCAGTGAAAAGGAGCGAAACCGAGAATGAAGTGCCGACTCACGCCACGCTATCAGGCGGGACAATCGATATCGTTGTCGAGGGAGATAATTCCAGGCAGAAGGTAGCCGCGCATAGCGGCGATAACTATCCCCGCTGTCATTCATATTGCCGACGATATTATCGGCTATACCTCAGATCTTTGCAGCACGACGCCCGATAACGCCTCCCCGTTAACCGGTCACTCCGAATGTGTGTATGCACACACGCGTGCACGTGTGGCCCTGCATAACACGTCCAACGTTTCGAGCCCGTGTTATACGAGTACGGTTCTCTTTTTTTTTTCATTATTTTTATGGCTTTTTAATTATTGCGCTTGCTATATCGAATTATCGTATGTGTAAGCCTTCGTGTAATACGATAGTATATATGTGTGATGGTGATACATATATATAGTAATACGATAATGATTTAATTTATTTAGTAATTAAAACGTCGCGAAAATAAGAAACCGACATACTCACATAACGTGTACTCGCGTGTCGTTTAACCCATTTGCATCATTAAATGGAGCAATTCGTACGCGATAACTGTTTAAGTTTGTTTACTTTCCAGTTATGTTAAAAAATAAATATTTGCGTTGTAACGTCGCGTAGAATAATGTGTAATTTTTGCATTAACGCGAATAAGAGTTTGTTTGTTACGCTTAATTTCTATTAGGAAGGTGAAAGACTCTTTTTAGGGCGAAGATGTAAAAGGGTTAACGTGTTCCACGTGTTACACGAAGATTCTACTATGTACGTATACAGTAATTCGGTGTAAGGGCAATAATTAAAACGTAGTATATATATTTATATAATGTATGGCAGAGCCCCTTTTTAATACGGGGTTACGTTAAATGTTATCTGAATCTGTGTCATACTGGGGTTCTTTTTATAATTTTTCTTGTGCATTAATCAGTGGATCTGCTACATGTAGAGTATGTGGTATATGCACGTATGTATTGTAGAATCTTCGTTAATATTGACACGTTATGTAACTCTTTCTACAAATTTTCTAATATTTCCATATTGGAATAGCGAAGATACCTAGGTGTGTATAATTAATTTTGAGAAAAATAGTGGCATATTTCCAACATATTGTCATATCTGGAAATATTTTAACGTCAATTTGTGAACTCTATACGTCCTATAGCTATTATTACTATATTTCGAAAACATGAGCGGATATCGCGTTGTACAAACACTGTTGTAATTTTTCAACGTGTCACGAGAACTTGTCCCACACGGTTTATTATACACGTATGTAATTGTTATAAGTAATTGGGTACTTGGTTATTTAAACACGGGATATAATTTCATTATAAAATTATGGATGAAATGATGCGCGATGATTTTATTTATCATCGTTACGATCGTGTATTACAGGATATCGTAACGCGATGAAATTGAATTTTGGGGCTAGCGTTGAATAACAATATTGACGCCAGTGGGTGTCAAGATCGAACGAAATACTAGGAAAAGTTCGTAATTACAAACGCGATGTTAAATTCGTTATTAAAATCGTTATCGAAGATTTTAATTAAAAGATCATTTTTAAAAAGAAATCACTTCGAAACCGGAAGTTACATTGCAACGTGTAACTTAGACGCGTGTGAACGTGAAATATGTTGCCGGAATTTCACCGTGGGAAATGTCTTTTCTACTTTTTTAGCGATGTCAAAAACCTCGGCTTCATTATTCCGTTGGCACCATACTGTTGGAATAATTTTTCGCAGTTTTAGTACGTGGATTTGTTAACTTTTTACTTTTCGCCTTCCCCGAAATTTCTGCTCGCGAAAATACCACGCTGTCGAACAAATTTTCAAAGTTGTCACATTTTACAAGTAGCACGCGTAAATCAACTTGCGTAAATATCGAGTTTTCTCTACTCTCAAAAATAAAAAGAATCATTTCCTTAGGATCACGCGAATCTAAAAATTAAGGAAACTCTATTTTACCTGAATAAAAAATTTCCAAATACTAAGAATATTCGTCTCAACCCCATTTTCTCGGATTCACCTGTTTGAACTTAAAAAATTCCTCGATCGAATTTACATTCGAGTTCTCATATCCTTCAACTATTCTTCAACTATTCTCAACCAATAAAAGAAGCAAAGAATTCCAAATTTCGTTCCATCATAGCAAAAATAAGGGACGAAACCCAAACCGTAACTATGTGTATCGAACAAAATTCTAAAAATTCTCAAAATTCGACTTCGAATCCTAAGTAAGAGGGTAGGGTGGCGCTAGTGAGTTGAACGCGCGAAGATAATGAAGAGCAACGGACGTTTAAATTCTAACTCGCGAGAAGCAAACAAACGGTGGATCGGTAAGCGTCGTCGTATCCGCGACGCGTTGTAAACTCGAGCGGACGCGACGCCGGCGCCCGGGTTGACCGCAATTAATGGAAATTCTTCCACGACAACCCTCTCCCTTCTCCCCTGTTCGCGTCTCGATAATGGATTTCTGTCGCGGACGGTTTCACGCGGTCACACTTGGCCTTTGCCACACACCCGTGACCGACTCCGACGGCTGCCTGGCTGAGGCTTGACGGGTCAGATAGGCTAAGAATAGAGAAAAAACCTTCGTGTCCCCGGAGAAGGTTACACGGTGAAGAGGTTATGGATGATTTAGAGTTCTGGAATGCGCGATGGTGAATGACAAGTCGAAGACGGTCCGAGGCGAGCTATTTTCAGGTCAGGTTGCCGCGAGCTTCCCGCTGGTGAGTTAGATTGGTGGTTATGGTGTTTGGGACGCAGGTTCCTCGGGAATTCGTTGTTTCCCGAATTACCGGCTGGTCGGCGAAGTTTCAAGAGCGTGAAAATAATCGAGAACACGAAACCTTCGCGATTTTGTTAATAGAAGATGGAATTCTTTTGGATCATACGAGTACTCGTTTCTATCTTCTCGCGTTTCGTTGGTTTAAATTTTATTTCATTCCAACTCTCGCGTCGAATTTCATGTCGAATTCTAATCTGTGCTATAGGAAAACTGGAATATCCTATAGTTAAATGCTAGAAACAAGAAAAATATAGTTATTCTTATACGTTGAAGAACCAATATCCCTCGAGACTATAAATCAGGTGTGTCCAACCTCGTATCATCCCTGGGGCACTGGAAATAAATCTAACTACTGAGGACAACCGATGAACAAAATGGCCGCATTGACACTCGTTCCGGTCTGCTAGTTATACACTCGGGATGTAAACGAAAAGGATGGAGGAAAATTGTGGAGAAAACTGGAATGCTCTTGGTCCGTCATTTATCCGAAAAACCCAATCAGCCCGTCCATCAGCAGCCAACCAGGTTACTCTGGCATTAGCTCCCCTAGATCCGCGGAATTTCCGGCGAAGACGTTCGGACAGTTTCGTGAAGGCTCGGATATGATATCTCCCGAACGCCACTCTTCATTTCCGTGACCGCGACGACGACGACGACGGCGACGGCGACGTTGGAAAAGCGCAATGGCGGAGACACGGTCGCGACGTGGTATTTCGTGGGCCCCTAGTACCGGGAGTCGTCGAGTCACTCTAATTCCCTGGAACTGCGGCGTGTTTACGAGCGGAAATCAAAATCAAGCCCGGAAAACGGCGCCCTTGCTCCCGTCGCCGAAACGACCCAGATAGAACGGCGTCTGGGGGCGGGGCGACGGGGACGCCGTTGGATCCGCAGGACACAGCTGCGAGCTCGCGTTTTATTGTTCTAACTCGATTTACCCGGTCGCGCCTCGGGGACATCCTGGAATTCTGACGCTTTTAAACGGGTTTTCGCCAGACCGAGTCCGGGCTCCTTCCCTCCCGTTAGACGCCGCTTCTTTCCACGCCGCCTCCTGATGCGTCCGTTCATGCCGGACGCCGCGTTAATTGCGTGATTAATTCACTTCCCGGCTCCACTTTTTCCGGCTTCCGCCAACCTCCTACCCTCCTCCGCCGATTTCTCTGCTTCTTTCGGTTATTACGCGAAAGCAATATTTTGAAATAGCGCTTTTTTAAAAATATTTTTTCTCCCTCTTTTAATTTCCAGGATCGTGGTAACGGTGATGCTCGTGTCGGTGAGAATACTACATTAGACGAAAACTTTTTAGATTTCATTGATTACGGATGAAATCGCGCAGTTTCTTAACAGAGGTGAAAACCGATTAATTTCGAATTGCAGTTGGTTTTTCGACAAATTGATAAGTTCACCGGTTTTGCAACGTTATACCAGCCGAGGAATAATGTCAGGTCTCGGAACTGTAAATAGTTCCGACTAGAACAGGCTGTCAGGTCCAGGCGATTTCTATGCAATCTCCATTATCTCGGTTCTAATTGAGCCAAGGTAAAATCGCTACACTTTTCCCTCGTCAGAAATAACAACAACCTTCCGAAACAAAGAAACTCCTATCAAAACCCTCCACATCGATTTAACTTAACCCACGCGTTGCGTATTTCAAAAATCTTCGAATATTCTTGATAAATTCACACCGTCAACCCGTATCTCCTTTTACCAAAGGAAAAGATAACCAGCCGCAGAAAAAAAGCATCCTAACATATATAACGCGTACCGACATATGCATAATAACCCACAAATCCAGCTTTCTCGTACCTGTCCGCCTTTCACGCTGGCCGTCTCGATTAGACGAAAAAAATCAGCGCGAAGAAAGGAAGAAAACGGGGAAAAAGAAGAAAAAAAGAAAACGAAAGAATTCCAAGAAGCTAGGCAGCAGCGGCGAGATTAATTCGTTCCCGAGTCACGAAGGAAGAAGAAGCGCTGCTCCGCGAGATTCTCCGCGGCGTGAACCGCAAATTTCTCGCCGCGACCGCGAAAACGGTTTGACCGTTCCGCGAAATAAACAGCTCGTCGCGGCGGCCGGTTCGCGGACGGTTCGCCGGACGACAAAAGAAGAAAGCGATGGAAATGCTGGAATGATAAAGGAGCGGGGCCGAGGTGCGGCTAATTAGCCGTGGATACCGGATACCGGCCGCGAGAAGTTTCACTCGACCCTCTGGCCCCCACTGCCGTCTTCGCGTCCCCACCGCCGACGCCGTTGCTCCCCACCGCGACGCCGACGCCTGTCGCCGTCTCGGTCCGTCCCGCGCTCTCGCGCGGATCGCCGGCCCCGGGGGAGCACGGGAAACGTGTTCCGGATACTCGACCGTACTTCTGCATCGATTGTCGACAGGGGTCCGCTCTCGGACAAATCGGAAGGCCTACGGTCGCGGAATTAAGAATCGATCCGCATATCCGACGCTACCGACTGTCTCCGAAATTCTAGCAAAATTTTAAAATTCCTCCCGCAGCCTCAACACAGCGGAAAAACGCAATAATGGAACGAAAGTAGGGCTAGGCCGTAGAAAAAATTTAACGGGGGGGAAAAAAGCGAAACTAATTTCCGGGCTTTCGAGCTGGTAACGTTCGCGATCGCTGAAACTTGCCAGTCGAAACGAGCAGAACTCCGTTTTCACACGGAACTCCGCGCCGCGGGTACTCGGTTTCCTCGCATTTCGGCCGCGCGTCGCGGCGCTATGCGGACTTCCCGTGCACTATACGCGCGGTGCTTCCTTCCTACGTAGTTACAGGCACATGCCGCGCTCCGTTTTCAAACCTTTGGGACACCCAGCGCCCCGTTTCAACCTGCAACGCATCGACGGTATAATACTTCCTTTCCAGTCGGATCACATACGGCTCCAGTTTCACGGATTTCTGATACCCGGCGTCGGGTCCCGGTTCGTACGTACATCCACGTAAACCGGGCTCCGGTTCCGTTGCGTTTTTCCCCAGCCCGACGTTCGACGTTCGATCGGCCAACGAAAATGGAATTCCTCGGAATAAGCTTCCCTATCGCCCGGGAATTCCGAGATCGCGCGCATTTACGAGTCGGCACCTTCTAATCTTTTAATTTTCATTCGACACGTCGTTGCGTCGATTTAATCAATCGGAATTTCACGAAAGGTTCGGTGGTTATGGGGATCGGAAAGGCAAGAATTTTGAAGCGGCTAAAATTAACTCTCGCGATCGCGAAATTGGACATAGACAAGCGAAGCAATCGAAATTTGTTATACCCTCGGCTTCGTGAATATTTCGAAAGATTCCCCGTTTTCGGGTGAATTGCGGGATTTATTAATACGGCGAATCCTGAATAAAGCATGTCTAGAAGGAATTAAAAGTGCGTTCGAACTCTGGTGAAAATTCGTTCTACGTCTCGCGAATATTCCTTTCGCGCTGTAGACAAATCGAATACGAAAACACGATATTATAACTACAACAACCTTATGATTGAAAATTTTCGGATTATAGTAACGAGAAGGAACGTTTTTTCTGAAAGTTCAATCGTGGATATTTTTTCGCGAAAAAGAGTAAAGCTCGACGGTCGAAATTCCGATCCGCGCAACCAAGCCCCGGAGTAAAAATCGCTGTAACGAAAAATCTCGAATTTCCTCGCGAGAAAATTCGATCATCCTTGCACCGGCTGAACTTGCCTGCTCTCGGAAAATTCCTCGAACGCGGCATTCCAGGTGGAAATATTAAGAAGATCGGCCAGACCCGGGTATCCCGATCGCGCAGGGATCGCGATCCAGCATGCACGTCGCGGATCGATTTGTCGAATGCCGCGAAGACCCGGCACGCACAAAGGGTTTTCGAGGGAAGAGGAGGGCAGGAAGGAGGGATCTTGATTACTGGCCAGAGACAGGAAACATCGCGAACGTTGGAAGACCTCTGTCGCTGACGGGAACATCCTTGTATCGTATAAAAATGTATGACAGCGAGGAAATGCTATTTTCCAGCTAGGAGAATTCCATGCACGGAGAGAACGAATTCCTGATGCTCCACGGAGTTTTGCTATCGATTACCAGCCACGAGAGGAAAGACCGGGAGAGAGAGAGAGAAAGCGAGAGATGAAGAGAGGGCACACGCCGACGTAGGATCGAAAAATTCGCGTATGCAGAGCCGGTGTTAAGAAGAGTCTCTCAGGGTTGGGAAATGTGTAAGAAATTTTGAGCCGAACCTAACCCGGCTGTGCTACTTATTTCGTATTTATAGAGCCGGCGAGAAATTGCATAGAAACCTCTCGTTTCTGCTCAAAAGAACCCGCCTCCGGCCCACTCCTCGCGCGGACGCGCCAATTTGGAATTTTAAACGCGCTTTGCAGAATTGCAAATTATTTCCCGCCCTTTTTACCAATCCTAAATCGATCCGAGCCTCGCGGATAACTCGGTAATATTCCATACGCGGTATCCTAATTACGGGAATGTTCTAATTAAGAGGAGATCCTGGTGGTGGATTCTATGGACGGGCGAAAAATTTGTTTGCGTATCTCTAGAATATATTCCCAAAATTTCAACGCAGTTCTCAGAACACCGAGGTCTCCACAGCATGTTCATTATGACAAACAGTTATTTTTTAGAGTCCTCTGGAAAATTTACAAATAACCTGCTAAAATCGCCAACGAATGTTTCCAAATTGCAACGTTTTCCAAAGCGTGAAAAAAATTCTGTTTACACTATTATAGTTACTTAACGGAACCTCGCAGTTTTTAGAACGATCGAGTAAATAATTTGGACGAAAAAAATTCCCAAAAATACGCACGTTTTCAGCGTTCTACGCCAGAATGCCCTCTTAATGCACGGGTTATAATATGGTTGGTATTTTCGACAGGGGTGTTTCGTTCGATATCGGGGTCAGGTCCAAAAAATGGCAACCCTTTAGCCGTCATTATTAACAATATTAACTTTTAATTATCAATTAATATCTACACCGAAGATTTTAAGTAACGACGCAGCACGGTATAATTAACGTCTCGCTCATCGGACGTTATTTGATACCGACGAAATTCGATTGTTTTTCGTTCGAAGAAAAAGCGTTTTCGAACTTATTCGTGAAACACAAAGGAACGTGGAAGAAAAGTTGAGAACCCCCGGATCGCGAGTGTGGTTGGTAATTGAAAACGAATCTCGTGCAACGCGGTTAATTTAAAAAGGAAATACGCCCGATAACGTTCCTTTCGATTACCCCGGGAAATTCGAATCTTCGCGGAAGCCCAATTCCCAGCAATGATCGGAATATATTAACGTACAACGTTCTCACGTTTCGCCCTAAATACCAGCTCCTCTTATCACCGGGCTCAATAACCAGGTTGACTCCCACCCTGGCCCGTTGAATTTATCAAACACCGCCAAAACATTCCAGCGAAACAAAAATAAAAAAGAGCCCCGGCCGGCTGCGCGTCGCTCGAATCGAAGCAATTCAAGTTCATCGCTTCCGTTTCGCTAAACCGCGTGCACGAATACCCGCGCGCGCGTGCTCTATCCGTTGGAGCATTCGAACCGTGCTCGAATTACTCGAACGCGTCGAATTTTTCCAATAATTTCTCATGTTCCAAGCGTCCAGCCTCGCTTTGCCCCCACCGCGCGGCGTTGCCCCACCCCAGCGCGACGCTTGACTCGGTTTCACCGCGCGCGCGACGCGCGATCTAAACGCGTCGCTTTAAATCGTGCCGCGGCTGACGCCGCGGCGAACAAGTGTCAACCGCACCCAGGAACGTAATCCTGGCCCCCTACCCCGCTCTCCCCGGCGGCGTCACGCTCCGGGATGGCCATCAGCGCGACGGGACGCGGATCGGGAGCGACGGAGGGAGACGGCGACCATACGCTCCGGGATCCCGTCCGTGGAAGGAGTTTGGGAAGTTATTTGTAGGGAAGGGGGTCGTAGAAAGGGGTCGATACGTATCGCGATTTGCCGGGCGGCCGGGTTATCGGGCAGGAACGAGGGCTGTGAACGAAGGGGAAAAGCGGTCTCTCTCTCGGCCTGTCGCGGCTTGCGTGTAGGCAGCGCGCCGCCTACGCCCACGTTACCGGACGCCTGGCAGATAGGGATCATCGAGGCGTGTTCTATCGGCCTCATCTCGGGCACCCTCTAACAACCTCGCCGGTTCGTCTCTCTCTCTCCTTTGCTCTCTCGCTCTCTGTTCCGGTCTCCGTGTTCGGGCCGTGAACGAGCAGCAGCGCGCAGCGACGAACGCGGGGCAAAGAACGCGGACGACGGCGACGACTATGACGACGACGACGACGATGATGATGATGATGATGATGATGATAATGATGATGATGATGATGATGATGATGAGGAAGAAAGAGAGGAGGAAGAAGAAGAAGAAGAAGGAGAAGAAGAAGAAAGAGAAGAGGAAGAAGGGGAAGAGAACGAGGACGGAAGACCCGTTGGCGCCATTGAAGCCCGAGATACGAGCCGAGGAGAACGCTTCTATGGCACGCCGGGTACCCCGTGCGCACACAGACGCGGCCGTTCTCGGAGGACGGGGAACACGAACGGGGTCTATTTTTGTCGGGTGGCGGCGGCGGTGGCGGGACAAAAAGCCTGCGGCTTCTACCCTGCTCCTCG
>NIJG01000029.1:741907-764896 GCA_002201625.1 Euglossa dilemma
GCCGCCGCCGCCGCCGCCGACGCCGCCGCCGGCTCGAGGGGACGACGAACGAACGAACGAACGAACGAACGAACGAACGAACGAACGAACGAACGAGGCGGGCGCAGGGTGGATGGCTGGATGGGTGGGTGGCTGGGTGGCTAGCGATGGGCGCTCGAGACACGAGCTCTCGAACAATTTCCAGCGCGAATACGCCGCGATGATATCTCCGCGGGGAAATTGCCGCGACGCTGCTGCAGCAGTTGGGGTGGAAAGGATTAATTGGTGATCCGGGTTTGTTGATAGCGCTGCCGGGTGAAATGTTGGCTTTTTCTTGTTTCCCCTTTTTTTGCGCGCGGATTTTTTGCACCGGGCTGATGTTCGCGGTGAAAAGGGGCGGTTTCACGGATTTTTCCACCGCGCGATGCTGCCCGCCGGATTAGCAAAATTGCGATCGTTCAACGTATAATATTCTTTACCGGGAAAATTCGATCGGCCTGTGCCGAAAGTACCGTACCACGAAAGCTACCCACCTTATCCAGATGTTCGCAGCTGTTTTCGGAAGTACACCCGGTAATAGATTCCCGTCGCCAAAAATACCGGTTACCAAAATGGACTGCACGCTTGCAGACCACCATATCTAAGATATTATCTACTTTATGCGAAAAATTTATATATTCGAACATTTTATCTCTCCATATTGTAGCGTCTTACACGCTAGTGCCAGCTGTCCGAAAAATTAAAACGGAAAAAACGAACGGTTATCGGAGATTTCCGAAAATTCCTCTAATAACCGGAGTTCCACGAATTCAACTGGTTCCCGGTGGATCCCGCGCGTCTCGCAACCATCGCTGAGGGTGGCCGGTATAGAGACGCGGCAAAGCGCGGCCGAGAGAAGGAACGGCACCGTCGAGGGAAAGAGAAACGCGTCGTGGCGCGGCGCGGCGCGGCGCACCGTCCGGAGAAGGCAACGGTGCGGAGAGAGAAAGGAGCGAGACGGAGGAACGGCGGAGGCGAGAGCGACGAGGCGCGAGCGAGAGAAAGAGAAAGAAAGGCGGCGAGCGGATACCGGCGCAGCCTGTCTGTGCCTCTGCTTCGGAAAGTGACTAATGACTAGCCGGCCAGACCTACTCTTCTGCCACCCAACGAGAGAGAGAACGAGGAGCGCGCGCCGGCCGGCAGAACAGATACCGGAGAGGTGAGCCGCTGTTATCTCGCGGCCCTCGACGACGGTCAACCGTGAAAAATGACTATCGCGACGAAGAAATATTTTACGGGCGGCGCGCGTTCGAGCGGCGTCGTTACGCGGCATGAGCACACGTATATATATATCTATATATGTATATATATATATATAAAAATATATACACACATACGTATAGCGCGCGCAACTGGAGGAAAAATAAAGGGAAAGGAGAGGGAAATAAGAAAAAGGAGAGGAGGGAATCGAATATAGAAAAGGAAGAGAAAGAAGGTGGCGTGGCTGGCGACGGAAATCGTTGGGAAAAAGGAAGGACAGGAAAGCTGCGAGAGGAGGAATCGTAACGGCGACGCTATCGACTGCCGTGTATACGCGCGTTCTTCGGTTTTCGAAAAACCCAGATCTCGTTAACTTTTTCGCGATTCGCGCGCCTCTATATGTACGCGGAGATGCGAGGCGCGATACCAGAGGGCAGCACCGGCGCGCAGATATATATGGGCAAATACGGTAGGCATTATCTATGTATATGTCGCTCGTGAACTGCGTCTTAGCCGTGCAGCTGCATACACACCCGACAGATCTTCGGCATCGATTTTCTCGAAAACCACGCGTCGGCTGGAAAAATTTTATTCCACGTTTTTTACTCGATTTTTTACGGCGAACAATAAGATACCCGGTTCTTCCGTGTTTTTCAACGCGACGCGTCTAAATTCTCTATAAAACGTTCGTTTTGGATTACAGGATAGTCTTAACAGCCGGTTAGCAAAAATCTGATAAATCGAGGATTAACACGACTATCTGTCGATTCCGAACTCGATCCGTGCATTGTTTGAAAAATTTCAGACCTTGTTACGAGAGATATCTCAAATTTTCGTATTTATGCGAAATTTTCGAGAGTCGAGGAGATGTTCGATATTACTCGGAGAAGGGGGACGCCGGTTTCGATACCGGGATGTATAGAGGACGGTTAATTTCGGTATATTTTCTCTGGCATGGAAACTACGCCGGTATTAAAGCCGGATTTTTACAGCAGCGCCGGCCATCAATCTCCTGCGGATTCATACATAACGTTGCCGTTTGTTTGGCTAGACAGAGCGCGTACGTGGCATCGTCGTCGGCGAACGTGCCGTGGTACGATCCCGTGGCTGGTAAGACTCGACGGGCACGGAGAGGAGCGTCGCGAATCGAATGGAAGACGCCTCTCCTCTGATCGATCTCCGCGGCGACTAGCACGCGGAACTGAATCCGGATCGGATGAACGAGGGAACCGGGCAACTTTATGCGCCTGCTCTGCTTCTCTTCCTTCCGTGGGAAGCGGGGCCGATCGCTCTCTCTCTCCCGCTTTCTCTCTCTCTCTCTCTCTCCCTCTCTCTCTCTCTCTCTCTCTCTCTCNTCTCTCTCTCTCTCTCGGCCGGCGCCGCCGCCTCGCTCCGTCCTCCTCTCCGTCTCTCTCGCTCCCACTCGTTACTTCCGCGCCTGGAATCCCACGCTTACGCCGCCACGGACGTCAGAGGCGTAAATCCGAGAGAGCTTCCTGGGCTGCGAAGCGTCGCGGCGTCGTTAATGATAGCTCCGAGCCGCGCTCTGCCTTTCTGCCGTCGCGCTCTCTCTCTCTCTCTCTCCCTCCTTCTCGCTCGCTCGCCGCCTGAGAACGCGCTCGCGCGCGCCTCGAGGCCCAAAGCCTCGGGAAAACGCGCCTTCGTTCGCTCGTTTGCCCTCGGTCCGCGTATAACGGACGCAACTTTTCGGTCCAGGCTCCGTCATCCGTTTCGTCCGGTTTACTCCTCGATGGGAAAGGGGGTTAAGACGCGGATCGAGGACGACGCGTATTTTTTAATCATTCCCCTGTTATCCGTAACCGTCGAACCAAGCCTCGCGAATTTATTTCAACTTTTTCTTACTTTCCTTCACCGTTCCTCTTCTTATTGTTACTGTATATTATATATATACACGTTTCTTGGTTTTATTTCGAAAATTCCGTTTCATCGTTCCAGGTCGAATTTCGAGGTCTTACGGGCCGGAGAGTTTATGGAATGCGATTACCGCGCGGTTCTCGGTGGAAATTTAATTAGTTCGATGACGGCGCCGGCAGAGCGCGCGAAGTGTGATGTGTCGCTTGGTATTTTTAGTCTCGTTATGGAGAGGCAGGCCGTATTTGGCTGTCGGTTCGCTTTCTTTTGTTAGATAAGCGTTAGCCGGACGGTGTACAGAGTCCCGGATACCCGTGGCGATCCACGTTCCTCGCCGCTTCGTAATCGAATGGCCCAATGGCGTTCCACCAGCACCGGCGGTCGTTTCCTTTTTTACGTCACGGAGATCGCGTTTTTTCCTTTTTTCTTTTTTTTCAACCGCCCCGCCGGTACCTAGATAGGCGACCGGCTACCGAGCTCCGTCACACCGGGCTACGTAACGCCGCCAGGTGATTGTAAACTGATTTCATTTATTCGGCTGGCTAGGGAGCAGGCTAAATGCATCCCGTTTGCTTGTTTTCCGCGTGCTCTGCAAAACCGGAGATCGGTTCTGCCCGATAATACGAGATTTTCTGCGAATTTCGAAAACCAACGACACTCTGTTCCCGTTAACTCAAATTTTCGTCCCGGTGATTCGTATAGTGGGATCAAGAACGAAGAATTCGGGTCTGTTGTTCGGAAATTTTTCTACAAATCGTACGACGAAGTTGAGAACTTATTTCGGAATTAGGGTTATCGGAGAAATTGAGATTTCGTTGGATTTATACTCCACTTGCTGTCACCGGGTTTCCAGAAATTTCCCGTCGATTACAAACGCGACCGCGGGACAATATAACCGTGCATCTGCGCGTATAAAACGGATTTAAATAAAAAAAGCAAACACTTTGTCGAGGCGAGCGCAAAAGCTGGCGGCATCCTGAAAAGTCTACTGTTCCGAGCCGATCTTTGATCCGCGAACGATTCGAAAATATCGGCGCCTCTGCAGTCAGTGGAAATACGTAATGTCGGCACAGAGCTTTTCTCCCAGCGACTGTATCCCCGGCCTGCACGTCACTTCCGTTTTTGTCGATTATCCGCAGGCAATGTTCGCCGTATGTTTCAAAAATAGCGTGCAAAGTGACGGGATCGTTTCGCAGACTGCGCCGACGGGGCAGCCGCTTCTGGTCAGATAATTTTCCGGTTAACAGGTCAACACGACGGCTGCCATGAGTGCGGGTCACCGGCGACTTCGAAATTAACTGCCGAATTTCAATCAAACAAACGGTAATATCCGACGAATTTTCGACGCCGCTAAACGACCATGTCAAGCAACAATGTCTCGCGAATCGTTGTCGAATAATTTTAACTTCCGTTAAAACAAACGAAAGCGAAGACGATCTCTGATGTCGTTCGATCGTATTACAGCCCACGAGCCACTCACTGGTTGGTTAATCCTCGAAGAATGTATGACAGTATCAAGAAGAAAATGTCAAGATTATATCGATAAACTTGGAAAGTAATTCGACGATATGTAGGATGTTTATATTAGGCTTATTGGAGATACGAACCATGGTGGCGCTAGTAAATTAAATGGAAAACCGTGTAAAACTCGAATAAATATCTAACGGATTAACACTAGGGAATCACGTATTTCCTTCAAAAAGGAAGACGAGTTTAAGTTAACACTAGAACTACCGACCTATAACGAGTATCTAAATATATTTTTCACGAATGAAGATAACTGTAGTGCTACGAGAAAAGTATGCAAAAATTTGGTCAAAAGCAGTTTGTACGTTCTCAAAAATTGTAAAAATAAAATATCCGAAAAGTGTCATTTCGACCCTTTTGGTAATTCTAGTGTTAAAACCAATAAAAATATTAACAGATTGAATACGAGTCGATCAAATCTAGTAATATTGTGTAATTCTATCTCCCGTAAATATTGCCATCTGAGAAGCAATCTGGAAAATCCGAGGGAAAAGGAAGGAATTAACGTTGCCAATTCGTGATACGCCTAAAACGGAAACTTTTGGCAATAACATTTTATCGCACTCGTAACCACTATATCTCGAGACAATCGGTTGCCCCTCGTCTGCCGTTGGAACCGAAAACCCAAGACCCTAAACCCTCGATTCCCGGAGCCGAACTCCCGAGAGACACTTCGGCCGCGAATGACACGGAACCATCCGATGGCAGACGACGGAGAAGTGGTCTCGATAACAACGAAACTCGAAGAGAGCCTCTCGGAACCGATCGGAGGAGCCGAGGATCTCCCCGACCGGAAGATCGATCCTCGCGCGGATTACCATACGCGGCGCGGCGCGGCGCGCTGCCTGGCAACTTATTATCGGTTATTTATCACGGGTCGGCCCGTGACTGAAATTTTTCGCGGCGTATCAGAGAAGCCTGCGAGATCCTGCGCGGCGAGCGCGTTCCACTTGCGAGGCGCGATCCCGCGGTGAGAAATGGACGGGCCATTTACGCGGCCGAGATCGAAGGCCGTGGAGCAGAGCGCGTTACCACGGCAAGCTGACGCGGGCTGCATCGAGCGGAGAAAGAGAGATCTGGGCCACCGGACGGTCGACAAAAATGCAACAAAAACGGCGGAAAATGCAGCCCGGAATTTTTGATCTTCGAGGAATGCCGAGCATAGAGGTGTGCGGTAAGGCATATGGGGCGTGTTTCCTCCAACTGGGTTCGAGCGACAGAAATTTGGAGTAGGTCTGAGAGATCTATACACAGCTGAGAATAAAGGTTCCCGATTTTTTTTAAAGAGAGGAATGGAGTATCGAGAGTTTAAATTTGGATTAATGAGACTGGAATTATTTCTTTAGCGAGGTAACGCGAGTCGTAAATTTGGAAGAAGCGGATCCAAAGTGAGAAACCACAGGCAAATGTTCCGCTTAAAAAACGCCACAGCGATACCACCGCGCCCCGTGAACCCCATCCATCACCTAAACAATCGCAACGCTTCGATACCAAACCCGCAACCGACCCAACCTCCTTCACTCCCCGCCCCGCCCCGACTTCCACTCCTCGATCACCCAATATCCTCGACCTCCACCGTTTAACGTTCCCTCATACTCGAGAAATCCTTCATGAAGATTCACGACGAGACGAGTTGCAGGAGCTGGCACTCTTACCGATACGGAAAATACCGATTTTGAATCGGTGAATGTCGACGGTAGCTCCTCGTTCCTTGTTACAACCGAGATATTTATTTATATTTATTTATATTCGCGTGCCAGTTT
Source organism: Euglossa dilemma (assembly GCA_002201625.1). NCBI lineage: Eukaryota > Metazoa > Arthropoda > Insecta > Hymenoptera > Apidae > Euglossa > Euglossa dilemma. Next base: position 748,288 of record NIJG01000029.1, read on the forward strand.
TTAAATACGACATCTTCTAGTACTTCGAGTAAAAGCTAGATTAGTAATATTTATTTCACTTTCTAATTTCTCCACCGTTCTGAGAAAAATTTCGAGCGAGTGACAAAGCGTCTGTGATCAATAGTATAGCATTCAGGTCGAAGGTGAAGACAGAATTAATTTACGTGATTAAGAAGATAGTAATTCAGAAGGTCTTCTGCATTATTTAATGATTATTTTCGTACGACCGTTACTTTCGATTAACCGACGTTGATGTTGATTAAGCAGAGACCCAAACAAATCCAAATTTTCCTAGTTACATTAAAAATTCGACAAAGTACAGAAATAACACCGATATTTATCCCCGTCTCGATAATGCGATACTTGCCAACTTAATCTCTTCCCGTACTTTAACGACTGTGACTCGTGATGCAAATTTTGGCCCAAACATGATTATCACGAAACAAGCTCGAATGATTTTTTACCAGTCACGATCTTTAAGATATTTATAATATCTATAAAAGTAAAAGGATTAGAGTCTACGTGTTTCCTCAACAGTATTATCGCGTGAAACTGACTATGTCATAGATATTTACATTTCGGCTTGTATTACGACTATTCTCGAACATCTGGTTTCTTTATGCTTGACAGTCATAAAGGAAAGGTTCAAATCACGTGGATATCGAAATTTTTTCGATATTAAATCGCGGTAAGAGCATAAGAGAAGCGAGAGTTTGCGGCGTGGCCACCAGGTGTCAGCGCAGAGTTCGGTGCACGGACGAGGCATCGGCACGTAGATCGAGTCATCCTAACCCGCGGTCTCCTTCCTGTCGGCTACCTATACGCCCGTGTAATTAGACGTAATTAAGCAACCACCTTATCCGACCGCCTTCCCACCGTTTTACTCCCCGGCCCGCCAATCCGCGTCTCTTTCTTCCGCCCCACTCCCGCGACGGCGTGGCTCGCGATCCATTTTCCCGGCGACCCGTGCGCCGAGATTTCTCGCGGTTTTTCCACTTGTCCGCCAGATAAATTCCCGACCCGTATAACCCCCGCGAGCCCGCCGTGAAATCGTCTGCGGTCCACGGCGACCCTAGATGGCGCAGAGGCGTTTTAGCGCGACAGCTTCCGGGGATGCTGGTTTTATGGCGAGTTTCCGTGGATCGCGATACCGCTATCTGACTGCTCGCCGTGGCCACGTGGTTTTTCCTGCCAGGGGTTCTTTAAGCTCCTCCACCTCGCTTCTCGCCGCTAACAGTTTTCGTTTCGGTTCGTTCCTAGGTTAGGTTCCAGTGTCCCGGATGGATTACGGTTTTCGGGGATATTTTCCGGCAAAGATCGCGCATCATCGAGTAATCTTGCTTGAGAATTTTCTTATACTCTCTTTCTATCCACGTTTTTACGTATCGAAAGTCGATTATGGACTTAAATAATCGTTACACAAAGCCTAACGAGTTCTCGCGCGATCGATCGATCGAAATGGAGAAGTTAAATTTCGTCGCGTGAAATGACCCTAAGCGCAGCTGCGAGTATCGGTGCGAAGTGGTTTGCCCGGCGTTCGGCTCGAAGAAGTTTAAAAACGATGACTATGAGTGAAACCGAGCCGAACCGAAACGAACTGAGTGTGTTTATACGTGGTCAGAGTATATTCAGTATGCCGTCGGACAAATGTGCGAACTCAATATGAAGTATATTTTTAGCGCGGCTCGCCTCAGAAACGTTCGGTTGCCGGGCATATTCGACTCGCGCGATTTCGAATCATTCGTTTCGCTTCGATTCGCAGGTGTTCCCTCGCGAACGGTTTCGCATCCCGGCCGGAAACGATCGGTTCGAAAGTCGACGATTTCGAATCGGCTCGAGAGCCTTCATTACTCTTCCGCGTGAAAGCATCTCGGTGTAATATAATTACCGACTGTCCGGTCCCCGAAACTTCCCGCTCGGTGCCGCTTCGTCCGGTTGATAAAAATAATTCCCCAATAACGCGATCCTAAGCGACAAAATGGCTAGCGAATCACCGAAACGCTCCGATCTAGGAATTACCGGAACACGAAACAAACAAATAATCGGAATTAAACTTCCACGAACGACCAAACGCTACATCCCGATATCTCGGGAAGACACGCAAGCACAGCTTGGAATTTCTTCGACGTCCTAGACTTCTTCGAGCAAATAAACGGTGGTCCTGTACGTGCGAACGCGTCTACCACGCTAGACAGAGCACGTCAATGTCACACGGTATAAGGACAGAATCGATCGTCGGAGAAAAAGATTCTCGGTATACGTAGAGAGAAAACGGTTAGGAAACTGTTAGCGAGGACTCACCTTGTTGTGCGGCAGCTGAGTGGGCACGTAGAGCGGTGGGTCCAGCCCTGGGCTGGTGACCGCGTGACGCCCGATAATCCTGTCCGCGGGTTTCGCGTCGTATCCTTCCGGCTGGCCGATGTGGAAGCCCTTGCTCTTCACCCAGAACCGGAACTTACTGTTTTCCGCACTGTTCACTTCTTCACCTCTCAGTGTCCGCAATATACGCGCGTACTTCTTAATCGTGATAGTCTTGGTCTTGGCGAGATCGCCGTACGTCTTGATCACCCACGGTTGATACGCGTTAAACATACCGTCGTTTTGGAACTTTTTAGGCAAACCTGGGCCGTCGGGCTGGCCCTTCTGCAGTCCATAGCCAGTCCCGTTCACACCAGGTGCGATACCCGGGAACGGCATAGGCACGCCGTTCTTAGAGTCCATGGCGTTGCCAGGGTTTCCGTTCCCGACGTAGGTCGCGTTCAGACCGGCGGTCGCGGCTGAGCTGAGCGAGCCACCGGTCATGTTAGAGATGTCCAGGTACGAGACGGACGAGCTCTTGCCCAGGTTGGTCGCGTTGCCGACGAACGTGGCCATAGAGGAGGACATGTAGGGTATAGGGGTCGGCATGCTGAGGCTACCGGCGCAAAGGCCGGTGGTCTGGCCCGCGGCCATGCCCAGTCCGGCCACGGACGCGTAGGTGGAGACGTCGGACATGTTCGACGAGGTCTGCCAGCTGTTGGACAGGACGTTGTTGGGCCCAGCGTCGGACGCCGCAGCGGACGACTTGGCCTGAGCGTTGGACCTCGACACGGAGGAGCCACCGCCTCGGCTCTTGGACGACGGGCTGGTCTCAGGCGAGGACCCGTTGGACGAGGACGAGGACGCGGCCTTGGTGGCGTTGGTAGAGGTGCCGCGGGACTTCTTGGCCGGCGGCTCGTCCCGCGACGAGCTCATCGAGTTGAGGTTTCCGTGGGACGGGCTGTTGTTGTTCTCGGACCTTGAACGCTTGCCGGACGAGCCGGCGTTGGATTGGCTGGACGGGGTCGGCGAATTGTTCACCGCCACTCTGCGACGGAGACCCATTGTCGCGCTGGCCATTATTCCTGGCTATATTTAGTGCCGACCGCTAGCCGGTTTCCCTGCTGACGATCGATTTCACACTGTCACTAGTTCACCGGCCGCGTCGTCGTCGATCACCGAAACCGTCAGCCGCCAGCATTATCGTTCGGACGCTGGTACACGCGCCGACAGACGGAGACGCGCACACTGGGGGCCGACGCTGCGAGAGAGACGGACGGTACACACGCCGGGTCGTCGAGAGACAGGGGTTGGTCGTCCGGTGGCGCGCTGCCTGTTGTATATCGACGTCCCCGATGTCCGTGGCGACGGTCCAGTCGTTGTCGTCGCTTCCGGGATGCCGCGGCAAATCGACCCGCGCTGCTGCCCGTGTAGGTGTCGAGCCTAGAAGAGAAAAAGACCAACGGGCCACGTGTCACAGCCGGAATCGGTTATGCGCGATTAAGCGCCGGAAAACGTTTCGACCTGGCCAGCATTTGCTAATCGACTCCCGGCCAAGTCGCTCCTGGCCAGGGTAATAACCCGGTGAAATTGCTCTCGCAGTGTTCGCCACGCCTTTCTCCTCCACTCGGAAATTTCACACCTTTTTTTTTTCACCGGCACGCAAACTTCGGCCCGGTCTCGATGGTCTAATTTTTAGAGCAATTTGTGGATAGAGAATATGAAAAAGAATTTTTCTGGCGGTCGAAGGAATATTAATTTTCCACCGGAGACTATCGTTTTAATAAGCTTAGACAGCTCGGAGAGCTTGTCAGCACGTCAGAATCCTTATCTCGTTCGAGAAGACTGTCAAAGGACTGGTGTCTGTCAGGATTAACCCCGCTGATGTGTGAAAGAAAGCTTTATGAACGCGAGCCGCATTTCCGTCTATCATCGTAACGCGTCTCTAACGATACTCCTCGCTAATAATACAAACTTTCGCGAAAACATCGCCAGAAATTCCTTTACTCTCGCCCATCGCACGCTTCCAAACGCGTCCGAGGACGAAACGAAAGTAGAATAAAAAAGAAAAAGAAATAAGAGGACACAAGGAAAAAATCGGCGGACGTTCGGAACGTCCGAGAGAAGAACGGTTGACCACGGAGATCGATAACTAAGAAACGATTGATCGCGGCGGCGTAACGAGCCGCGACGCCCGCCGTCACGCGAAAAACGACGCTCGTCCTGTGAAAGATCGCGAGAACGGCGAAAGAAGGTTGGAAAGGTAGGGGTATGGCTCGTAATGGTGGGTCGTGCCGGTTGTCGTTCGGTCGCTACCACGAAGCTACAAATTCGCGCGTCAGCCGACTATTCGGGCCCGTGCATGCGCGCCGCTAATGGATTTTCGTAAGACAGGTGTTAGAACGGCGGCGCGACATAAATGGTATGCAATTAGACACGAGCGCGACTCGGACGGCGCGGCGAATTAGGAAACCGGTTATTTAACCAGCCACCGACTTCCTTCGCGTGTCGTGACCGCCCAGCCATGTTGCAGCCTCGCTGTATGCAAGTAGCGGGACGCGTGCCGACTTCCAGCAATTTTTCCCCCAAACCCACCCGAAATTTACCCATTATTTTTCTCCCCCAAAATTCCTCCGGATAATTCTCGAATTATTTTGGCGCACGAAAATCCGTCGAACATCCGCGAATTATTTTATTAAATCAAACCCGTCTGAAAGTTTAAGTATTTTATTAGAAGAAAATCGACCGAAAGTTTTCGAATTATTTTAGTAGGCGAAAATCGCCTCAGAATTCGCAAATTACTAGTTTAATATACGCTTCGTTTTAAACGCGATATACAGCTTGCACAATTTCCGTTAGAAGATGGTTTAAGGGAACCACGATCTTCGTTCCTTTTTTTCAACGAAATTTCACGCAGAGGGTATTTTCCCATACGAATTCCAGGATAAACAATTTATCGGCGGCTGTGATTTTGCAAAACTATTGGAAAACCAGGAGAATATATTTCGCCGGAAAATCAATCAATTTCACCAAACGATCTGGCTTTTTTCATATTCGTTTAATGTTCAACTCCCGCGAGTTGTGTTCGTTACGAATATTATGAAAAAGTAATTTTCGCGCAAATCTGTTGAAAAAAAAACTTAGCCTCTCGGTCGTGAAAACGATTGTTTCGTCCCACCGGGAAGAATATTAAAAAACAAACAGAATTTTGCAAATATCGAGTCCCTTCGAAGGAGCATAAATTACAGCAAGCTTTCGTTAGTTTCAAGATGAACAAACGGGTTAGGCGGAGGAATAAAATCGGTAAAATCACTTTCGGTGAACGCAGCCGGTCGATCTGAGAAATGGAATATTCGGCAGAGCACAGGATCACGCAATGTGTCCGTTAATTATCGTAAGCCACTCTTCTCCGGCGGTGGGGAAGGGGGACAAAGAAGGGGGAGAGGAAAAAGGAGGAAGGCGACGGAAAAATCGTTCACGAAAATGGAGAAGCGAACTTTTAACATCCCCTCGTCGCGCGCACCCTCCGCCGTTACGCCCCATGATTCCAGCCCTATCTCAGATCAAACTAACCCCCGCGTCGGCCTGTTATGATCGAGACGAGACCCTCTTCGATCGGCGAATGGAACCATCGGCCGTCTTCCAACTTCAATTTTTCTACCCTCCCTGCAACGATACGCCGTTCTTAATGTTGTTTAGAAAAATCCAAACTCCGTGAATTCTCCGATTTTTCCATAATTTCTAAAATGTCGAAGAAAAATCCATTCTCAGATCATTTCGGTTGAAATTACAATTCAATCCCTATCTTCGTATTTCTCTTTTCTTAACGGTGACGTAAATTCGTTAGATTCGTGTTTTAGAAACATCATGGACCGCGTGGTTCTAGGTTAATGTCAATGCATCGGAATATTTTTTTCCCGAACGTTCCGTCAAAGGACTCGGGCCGGAATCGAATTAAATTACGCATTTTAATTTCAACTTGGAGCGCTTTAGTTGGAGAGAATTTTAATTGCTACTTTGCCACGTACCATTTACCATTCTCCTCCGCCCCGTTCCCGATTTTTCGATGTCACATCTAGAGCCGGAACTCGCGCGCGCGATCTGCGTTTAATTTTTTTTAATCCGCGAAATTTCAATTGCCACGAGAATTTCGCGCGCGGAAAAAAGTACACCTTTATCGGGTTTAATTTGCGTTCGATCTGCAAGTCGGCGAAGATACCGCGGGAATTCTCGAGGTGGGAAAAATCGGTTCGAGGGGGGATCGGTATTCGCGCGGTCAGGCCGCGTAAATCGGGGCAGATTTTGTTTTCGTAATTATCACGACCGATACGAGAAGCGTAACGAACCGGAGGTACACAGAGATAGGCCGCGTGAGATAATCGCGCGAGCAAACCCAACGGCGAACGCTAATTCAATAATGCCGATCGCGGACCATGCGCTGCGATAGCCTGCGTCGTATAATGAACTCGCTCCTTCAGATAACGCGATTCAACGGAAACACAGAGTTCCACGCACGTCTCCGAGTCTATACTCTCGCGTGCGAGAAATTTTCACGAGGTTCCAGAACTTCAGATCTTAATCCTCTAATTAACACCGAACCCGACTCGAATCGACCAAAGAAGAATTTGAAAAAAAAGAAGAAATAAAACAAACGAAGACACAGAGAAACGAAGGATTCTAGTGTGAAGAGGAAAGTCAATGGTAGAAATTTCGAATAAAAATTCTTCGATACCTGGAAAATCCACGAAAATCTCGTAGAACCAGCTTTTACTTTCCGGACAATCGTTGCGAGTAATCGGAAGATTAGTTTCTCCGGACGGAAGGCGACGAAATTTCCTCGAAAGCCGCGGATCGGATCGGAAGAATCGTTTGGCCAGGAGCGGACGAAGCCGGGGCACGATTTTCCTGTGCGAGCGCAGGTGCGAGAGGCGTGGAGAAAAAAAAAGGAACGGATTTGGAAGAGGGCGGGGAGGGAAGGTGGAAGGAACGGAGAACGATAACGAAGCGAGAGTGGAAGAAGGGAACCGATGGAACGAGGCCGATAGCCTGGCGATATGGCCGCGCTCCTTTAGGTGGCAGAAACGAGGTCTTTAGCGCGGCGTCGGCTCAAGGCGGCGCGCAGCTTACTGTAAATTATCTCCGGCGTCATTATCAAAGATTGCGCGCGCGACCAGGAATGAAAATCGAGGGAAAACCGTGGCCAGGCCTACTCGAAAACTCTCTCTCTCTCTCTCTCTTTCTCTCCCTCCATTATCGCAATTTTCAACCGCGGAGATTCCGCTCCGGTTTCAACTGGTCGCCGCGAATTTTCTTCCCGGATCGCGAATATTTTTGTCTGAAATAGTAGGTCTCCCGTAATTACGAGATGAAATTCGGATACAAGAGAAATTTAAAGATTTCCTGACACAAAGACGATGTTATTTTTCAGAAGAATAGAGAAAAGAATACTACAATAATTAACGCGAAGAACTGTTTAATTTTAATACCTCACATATTGTCACGTTATTTCAAATTTGATATACTAATTGACGCGTATTTTTTGTGAAATACCACTCGTTTCGCGTAATTACGAGACGAAACTCGGATATATGAGAATTTCTTCGCTACAGAAATTCAAAGATTTCCTGCGATAAAGACGATTTTATTTTTCAGAAGAGTAGATAAAAAGATCCTACAATAATTAACGCGTAGAACTGTTTAATTTTAATACCTCACATATTGGCACGTTATTTAAAATTTGATATACTAATAAGTGGCAACCACAGGTCACCTCTCGAGTGCAAAGGGTTAACACGTTGAAGTCCGAGACTCTGATTTCGATAAGCTGGAAAAGCGATACGATGCAACAAGTAAATAACAATAAATTATCTCCAAACTCCTGTTTCAATCGAACGAACAAAAGTGTCATCCGTTTACAGGTGACGAGTGTTAAGTGCGTTTAGGACGAAAGTGAGGCGTGCAAGAGGACAAACGCAAGCGAAGAGTAAAAGTTTAGCAGAGGGATCGAATGTTTCGAGGCACGTAACGGAATCTAGTTTTCCAGGAAGGAAACTGAAATCCTAGAGTCAGTTGTCGAGACGAGACGTACCCTTCGGTGTTTAGAAAATAAAGCCTTTAATCTTCGTTAGCACACGACGAGTTTTATCAGCTGTGCCCGGCTCCTTTTCCGATTCGACGCCGGCGTATCGCGGAGAATCGAAGGGATATCGAGGAAACGAAGGTGTCGGGTATTAAAAAGCGTTTTGTACAACGCGGTCGGCCGATGAAACGCGTTCGGGAGAGCCAGATTAATTAGACGGGGATCTAATTAATCATCGCGAAAGGTCAATAGCCGCGTTAGCGAGAGAAACGCCTGGCGGTGAGCGGAGCCGCGAGATTCTTTTGTTTTTCGAGAGTAAACGCCGGAGCCGTCGTTGGAAAGTATTTTCGTTATTCCACCTTGGGACTAAATCAGGCTTTCTCAACGGGGGCCGCACGGCCCCCCAGGGAGCGCAGCGCGGAATTTTTAAGACTACGCGAAAAAATCCTGCAATTCATGGCCACGAACTTCGCCAGTAGTCCACCTTTATTTTCCTCCATTAATTTCATTTCGCGGTTACATCCGTGTATCCGTGTGTGTACGTGAGTTTACAGGAATACGCGAAAATTCGATTCGAATACCTGCGTATGCCCCTCGCGAGTTCGAAGTTTTCGGAAACGTGCAGAAATTTGCGAGAGAGAGAGGAACGATTTTAACGTTTTAACGCGGATTTTTTAGTTAAAGGGCTCAAAGTCCTGCGAAGTTTTTGGAATCCTGTTAAAATTAATTTTTAGAACATTAAACTGAACTTTAACGCTAAAACTACACCTGTAACGAGTACCTAAATTATCGGTGATGATAAATCAGTATAATGAAAGAGAGCAAATCGCAAAGATAAAAAATATAAAAAAAGTCATTTTGTTCTAGGGTTAGTTCTAGGGTTAATTATACTTCTATGATTCCACTTCTAACGTGATTTTTATTAGAGCGTGCTAATGTTATGAGCCTATACCTGTGTGTACCATCGACACGGTAGAGAAAAATGAAAAAAAGGTCAAAGGACAGAGAAAACTAGCTGCTGCTCGAGGAATAATAATCGGCATATACGCGTCTCGCGATCGACACTGCTTGCTTTCCGAGATTTTCCGCGATTCATGGAATTCCATCGACAACGGGCTTTTTTCAAAGAACCAGACCATATTGTTTTATCCAACCGCGATCAGTGTTAATGTTAATGTTACCCCCGCTCTGCCTCTGTGCGTTGGTCGCGAGGTTTTTGTTCGGAAGAGAAAAAAAAAAAAGGGAGGGGAGAGGAGAGAAAAAAAGACGAAAAAGAGCGAATAAACACGCTTTCGCGCTACGAAGTTGCCTTTTGAAGATCGCAGACGCAAGCGTCTGTTCCCTCTGTGTTCCACGAACATTTTCATAACCTGTCGCGCTCTTTTTTTTTCTATGAGAACCTTGGTCTTTCGGAGAAAAAAAGTGGAAAAAAAATATCCCGAGTTCAAGAGACTGGAACAATTAGAGAGAAGATGGATTTTTTGATTCCATTGAATACATTTTCAAACTCGACGGGAATTTCTCTCGGATTTTAAGGTGCGCGGAAGTTCGTTATATCTTTGATCGATCACGCTTTTTCGTATACAGCGTTATATTATTTTTGCAAAACTCTCTTTACGTACCACGATGCGTAATATTCAAAAATCTAACGGATATCGTGCGAGACTATTCTACTATAGTCCTATATTCTCTTAAAATTACTTTATTCAAAGTATATCGAAAAAAAGAAGGAAACGAATCGACTCTGATACCTCGGTATACGATATTAACGCCAAAAGAGTCAGAAAACTCGTGGGAAAATTCGAAAAATCCTATCGAACCTCAAGAGGACACGCAAGAAAGGAAAAGAAAACTTCGGCGAAAAATATTGCGACGAAAAAACCCCGTGAAAAAGGGGTGACAGAAAACAGGAAGAGAAAGCAAAAGGGAACGCGTGGAAAATTCCCGGGAAAACTCGAAATATTCCGCGCGGAGTATCCGAAAAGCCCGAAAAAACGCGGAAGCGCAAACAAAGGCTGACGGAAGAATAATTGCGAAAAGGAAAGAAAAAATGGAAAGAGGTTGAACATCGGTTCGTTCGCGGAACTTCAGCGAGCCGAATTTAAGAACAATGGCGCGGAACGGAGCTAGGGGGCCTTGACACGTCGGGATAATCAGATACTTCTAATCAGCGGCTCGTCTCGGGAAAACCGGATCCTTGAAATCGCCTCGCGTGCCGCGGCGTTCGGCCGGAAAACGCGTGCGAACGCGAGCGATCGAAGGTATGCGGCGCACGCGGGTAAAAATTGGAGCGGACCCCGGGTGGGGGGCCCGNAAAAATTGGAGCGGACCCCGGGTGGGGGGCCCCCGGTCGGACACGGCGAGGACGTTAATCGCGCGACGGGAATCGAGAAAATTGAAGGCGACACGTCACCTTTCACGCGAACCCGCCTGCCGCACCGATTTTCCCGATCGCCGTCGCGGCGGCACGCAAACCGCCCGACGCCCGATTTTTCTTATCGCCGCGAACGCAACAAGTATTTAGCTGCGAGCAATTCCTACAGCCTCTCCCCGCTTCCTTCCGCGCTTTTCCCGTCGAGTTAAACCTTCTTTTCTCTCCTGTTTATCTTTTTCCTCGCGGTTAAATGTCGCGGACTTAACCCCTCCGCGCTTTCGATCACCCCGTTTCAAATAAAATTACAGCATCGGTGTTTTATTTGCCATTTCGGAAAATATCACCGGGTGAAAAGAGAGCTCGAAGGGTTAAACAGTGGACGAAAAATACGAGAGAAGACGGATTTTCAGTTTTTTACCATTCCTATGAATAAACACAGGGATCCTCGATGTATCGAATAATTATTCGCTTAAAAAATAGCGTATTTATTCCGCTGCCCCGGGTTTCGCTAGATATTTCGCGAATTTCTATCGGAACTCGAATGAAATATTAAAAAAAAAAAAAAAAACACGCGCGTATATCCTTTCGAGAACAATGAACCCGTATGGTGCCTCCAGCCAGGGCCGATAAACTTACGTATCTGACAAACGCTATCGTGACCAATGACTATCGTGACCGATGCGACGATACATACGGTTCTGTGTGTATAGAGAAAAAAAATGGAAAATTTTAAAGGGCGATTGGAAAATTGGAGAAATTCGGTGTCGGACACGCGTTATATTCCCTGCGCGAGTGGGAAAAGCGGTTAAAAAATGGCCGCCTGTCACGGCGATCTTTTACTACCCTTCATATTACACTTGCCGCGACGTCTTCTTATTTTCCAAGATACCCGGATTGCCGGGACTCGTAAATTTTTTGCGACCCGTTTTAATTGCGAGTCCCGTATAATTTATCGAAGATACTTTCTCGCGGGCGCGGAACCTCTCGCCGATTTAATCTCCGGCCCGGATCCACGCACGTTCCCGAACGTGTAATCCCGACACGCGGTGAATTTCCACCGGGCCGGCTCGATTTTATCCGAAAACTCTCGTCGATCTTCTCGTCTCGGCGGCGAATTTCCACCGTATTTCCCAAGGACAGCGCGGCGCGTCCCGATTTTCCGCCGTCCTACTTCCGCTTGAACGCGGTTTGCCCGTCGATTCCACCCCGCAGCTGCAACTCTCGACAATCCCAAAGGCGCATTCGATTTTTCCCACCCGTGTTCCCTATTCATTTCCACCGAGCCCTTAGATCTTCCGCCGACCGTCTCTATTTTACGCGCCAGCGTTTAACAGCCTCGCCCTTTCGTTCCCCTTCTCGCGATACCGATTTATTTCCGCCTGGATCGCGAGTTCGAATTTTTCAACCGGAAACGCGCCGGGACTCGCTCTGCCTCGGCTTTAATCGGCCGCGCGGTCGTCAAATTAATTTCGCCCAAACTATCGCGCCGTCCAACTCTACGCGGATTCACGCGGAATGTTAGAATTACGCGGCCGTCACGCGAGCAGAATTATACTCCGCGCGTTTCGATATTAACACCGGTCGCAGCCTAGATTGCCGTTTTTAAACCTCTAATTAAAAAGAATTTCCCAACATCTTCCCTCTCTCGGTCTATATTTTTCCAACGCTCCCTTCGGCTTATTCTTTTCATCCGACCAGTTATTCCGCCGCCGGTGGTACGTCTAGCGTTAAACCGTGGGCAAAATTTCCGAGAAACCAGAAATTCTTCCGCGATTTTACCGCCGAACGGTTAGCGCCGGTTAATTAAAATTAAATACCCCGCCGACGCGTCGGTCGCTGGAATAATTTACCGCGAAAATTCGGAACGGGGAGAAAAAAGTCGAACTACAAATAATCCCACAGAATAGAAGATAGTACGTTATCGTAGAAACGCGGAGGTCGCGGTCGCGTAACCCCTTCTAATTATCCTCGAATTTCAATGATCGAGCCGACAACTCGAGATTCCGGTGGAAGCTGTTCGCCCTAATAATCCATCTCTCTTATCGGAAAAAAAATGTCGAGCAAACTACAAATAATTGCATAGACTAGAAGATATCACGTACGCTATGGTAGAAAGGCGGAAGGCCGCGGTGGCGCCTTAACCCCTGGCAATTATCCTCGAATTTCAATGATCGAGCCGAGAACGCGAGATTCCGGTGGAAGCTGTTCGCCCTAATCCATCTCCCTTACCGGCTGCTGCCCACCCCAGCGCGCGCAGCCGAGAGGTAGTAACGCGTCCCGATTTTCCGCGAGGCGGCCCGCTAAACGGAGCCTCTCGGCAATTTGCCGGCACGCCGCACACAACTCCGCCGGGCAGGAGAGCGCGCGCAATCGATTACCGTGGTCGAAACTCGCGGCCGGCCGATACCGGATACAATAAACCCGGGCGCAATAGCCGGAGCGGCGGCGCGCTCCTTTAGGTGGCAGAAACCGGGTTCTCGGGACGGCCACGGACGGCTCCGGTCCCGGCGGCTTAAAGCGGCACACAAGTCACGTACCGGCATGGGACCACCGAGTATTATGGCGCGTCCTCTACCCTGAACCGTCTCCCGGCCCCCCACTCCTCGCGGCTCCGCCACCGCGCCCTCTGCCTTGCCTCCTTCTCTCGCTGCTGCGTCTCACCGCCGTCCCGTCATATACGTATTACGCGCCGCGTATAATGTGGGTGCCGCTTGCACAGCCAGGCGGCCCGGTGTCACGCTACGTGCTTCCTGCCCGCAGGCCATGGTGTGACAAAAGGCCTTATGTCCGCCCGCTCGTGGAACACTCGTGATCGCAATGTGTAATCAAGCTCGCATGGCCACTGTATTACCACGTACACCTACCGTGGCCCGCGGCCATCCCGAGCGCCTCCATACACGCGCGCACACCAGCCACACGACGACGCACCCAGCCACGCAAGCGGAGCCGAACCGAGTCGAGCCAAGCACGCACGCACGCACGCGAGTAACGCGCCGCTTTTGGCCGGCCGTTTCCCGCGCAGGACGCCACCGACCCTCCTTTCCACGATCGGTTTCGCAAGCCAGACAGAGAGAGCCCAGCGGCGCCCACTTTTCTGCTCGATTCGTCGCGCCATCGTGCCCGCTCGCAACCACCGGCCCCGGCCGCGCTCTTTCGGAACCCAGTCTCTCTCTCTATTTTTTTCTTTTTCCTCCGTTCCGGCAGGGAAAGAGGGAAAGAGAGAGAAAGAGAGAGGGGGATTTTTTACGACGTCTTCTTGTTTTTCTTCCCTTCCCTTTTTTCCCCGGCCGCTTTTCCTTTTTCGTCCTTTTTTGCCGGTCCCGGCTAGTTGGGAATTCTAGACGGCCCGCCACGATTTAAGTTCGAACGTGCTTTGGAAGGTGGATCGAGGGCTGCCCCGCCGCGGCGGGGTGCTACGCGTTTTCGCGCGTTTTCGGCCATTTTTGCCGGCCGTCCCCGACAACGATTATCCGCCCTCGCGAGTTCCACGAGCTTCCCGAATATTTCGATAATTCTATCTTCTATCTTCTATGATCGAACGAGTTCGAAGCAACGAGCAGCCATGTTTACCGGTATCCTCCGAGAATATGAATTCGGAGAAACGCGAAAATATTCGCAAATTAACGGATAGCTAAATTTTTCTCCGGATTACGCTGTATTTCGCGTAATCGAACGAATTCGAGAGAACGAGTTATTGTTTATCGGTATACCTCCGAAAATAAGAATTCGAAGAAACGAAATGGAACCTTTGAAAATTACCTGCGAGCAGCGAAATTTTTCCCCCGATTCGGCGTTGTTTGACAGGCGAGAATTCCGAAGATATTAAAATTTCCGCAATCACCGTATATTTGCTCGGCAATCCGCGAGTGGCGACCGGGTTAATTAACCGGTTGGCAGACGCGAAGATTCCGCGAAAATCCCCAAGATCCCGGTTGTTACAAAAATTCTCCCATAATCAGCCCGTGTTTGCCCGCGGAGAGGAAGGTGAAACCGCGACTGGGAAAAATCGCAACCCGGTTAATTAACCGGTCGGAATATTCGGCAGCGTCGGACGGCAAGCCGAAAGGACCAGAGTTCCCGTGTGTTTTTCCCTCGGGTTCGGCTGGTCGGCGTGCAAAGCGGACCGGGGGCGGAAAGTTAAGAGCGGAAAAGGGCAATCGAGCCGGACGAGCCCGGTCCCCGGTATACGTTGCACTTTTGGCAGTTTCCGAGCGGTGTCGGGATGCAGTCTGCCGCGAGTAACGTGTTTACCTAGACTATTGATCGAAGGGGCCGAGAGATCCGTGTTACGGCCGGAGGTGTGCGGCTTCTGGAAAACTTGGGTCGGGAATTTTTCTCGAGTTCCCACCGGCTATGGGTTCGGCTGCGAGATGGGTTACGGATATTCGAGAGCCGGCCGGGACGGCCGAGCGTATCCGCGCGTCAGGAAACTTTCGAGACCTCGGCTCCGCGAGGACGCTCCTCGTCGCGACGCGGCGCTTTCATATTTTTCCTCCCAAGATCGGAATTTTTCCGCTCCTTCCTCTTCCCGCTCCCCTTTCCCTTCCCCTCCGTGGCAATTACCCGATTTTCGACGCGTATCACGAGCGAGTTTTCTCCTTTTTTTTTTCGTTTTTCGAATAACGCGGGTTTAACGACACCGGGATAAATTCGATGGAATTCCCGGCGATTCGCTTCCGCGAGATCTGTCTTTACACGGAGCATACTTTCTAACTCGACCTGATCCTCATTTGCTTAAAACTCAGCTACGTTTCGCGTTGAACCGTCTGCATCGAGCTCCCGCTGATCGCGAATTTTTACCGTTGAATTCCGGAAAGCACGGATGAAAGGAAACGGAAAAGCGAGAATCAACCCTTTGTACCGCGATCTAATCCGTTCGCGATGAAATTCCGCGAGAATTTCGGAGCGTCTTCGAACACCGTGCGATTCGAACACGGGGCAAGTGCAATTTTAATCGCGACGAATGTATAATTCGAAGATTCGATAAGAAACCGCGACGAGTCGCGCTCGTTATCTCGGTGCAAAGGGTTAATCTCCTCGCGTCTATCACTGTTCACTCGTAACGCAAACGCGCGTATATATACGTCAACGAACGCGAGCCGGTCTGCCGCGAACGAGAGAAAAATCGAATGTCCGGGAAAAAGCAGAAAAATCTCGAGAGTCGGACGATCGAAAGAAAAAAAAAAAATTCCGATTCGCTTGCGCGAAAATTGGGAAAAGTAAAGGAAAAAAGATCGTGACACCTTACCGGGAAAGAACGGAAAACACCTGCTCTATCGGCGCAGCTCCATCCGGCGATCTCCCGAAGCGGAAACCGAAAAAGATCGCACTGGACAAAAATCACCGTGATCCTTTGCCGATTTTGGACGATGCACACACTCTCGTGAATTTCTCCAAGTCGCGAGACACCGCGACGCCTGTGTTTTTCTCTTTCCTTTTTTTATTTACTTCACGTCTCGGCCGCGATCTCGACCGTTCCGTTCCGTTCCGTTGCGATCGTCACGTTTCACCGGGAACGGCGGTTCGTGTGGCTGTAACGGCACGGAGCGGCGCAGAAAAGCGAAAGACCGTGGGGCAGCAATTTCTGCGCCGGTCGGAATCTAATCCGCGGCGAACAGCCGCCTTTCGTTGATACCCGTTACACACGCCGGAGCGCGGAGAGACCGTCGAACGCTTCGGGTGTCCCGAGTGGCAGTAAGTTGAATTCCCAAACGGGCGGGTGTGGCGACCGTCCCGCAACGGGCACCGAAACGGATGCCGCTATCTCCTCCGACACGCCGCCGCGACTCCCGGCGTTTCTCCCTCTCTCTCCTCTCTCCGGCCCGCTCACCGTCCGCCGACTTCTTCAACTTTCCTCC
>NIJG01000029.1:765519-786471 GCA_002201625.1 Euglossa dilemma
GGCCGGAGACGGGGAGGGGAAGGATCGACGGGCGACCGTTCATCTCCATATTCATGGGGGGACGCCGAGGCGCGACGATTCCGCGAGCTTTAACGAGCCGTAAAACGCGGCGGCGGCGGCGGCGAGGAGAGAGAGAGAAAAAAAAAAAGGAAAAAAGCGCAGCCGCGACGAACGCACCTACGATTACCGCCTTTTCGAATCGCGGTGTTATCGGCGGGCGCCGGTCGTCGCGCAGCGCTGCGGGTCCGGGCGGAGGAAGAAAAAAGCAGACAGAGTAACATGCAAGAGAGGCGGATACGTACGGTGGCACGCACACTCGCGTCCGTTTGTGTTTTTCGT
Source organism: Euglossa dilemma (assembly GCA_002201625.1). Taxonomy (NCBI): domain Eukaryota; kingdom Metazoa; phylum Arthropoda; class Insecta; order Hymenoptera; family Apidae; genus Euglossa; species Euglossa dilemma. The sequence goes on from NIJG01000029.1 coordinate 765,859, forward strand.
CGTTGGACGTCGCGTCGTGGCCGTCGTGGTCGCGACGATCCCGAGACTGGCCCGATATACTCGTGCGTCCGCGGCACGGTACGCGCGTACGGTCCGCGAAAAGGAAGGAAAAGAAAGAGAGAGAGAGAGGAGAAAAAATGGCCGAGCGGCGCGCGGAAGTAAAAAGAGAAAAAGAAAAGGGGGGAAAAAAAGGCACGGCGAAGAGTCGAAGACTCGGAGCAAAAAAAAGAAGCGGGACTCGCGGAACACTTGACTGGCCGCGCGGCTACGGACACACAACGCACTATATCACCGACCTGCACGAGAGCACGGTAGCCAGCGGAGTTCTCCTGAATCCTCACGTATCCAGCGTGACGATCCGTGCGTGCCGCGTGTCCACGTTCCGAAAGTGTCACCTCCCTCTCCAGTCGGTCGGCTTCAGACGTGTGCACCGGCGAAGATCCGTGAAAGGAGGAAGAAGAGGCGAGAGATCGGGCAAGCCAGTCGCGGTTGGACGATGTCGGTGGCGCGCACTTCTCTCTCTCGCGCCGCTCTCTCGGTCGGGACTGTCTTCCTTGCCTCCTGCGTCTCGCTCTCCCTGTCCCTCTCACCGACTTTTTCTCTTTTCCCCTTTTTCTCTCTCATATACCCTCTATCTCGCTCTCTTTCCCTTGGTCTAGCTCGGCGCGGCTCTAGGTTCGTCTCGGTCGTTCTTCCTCGCGGTGTTTTCCCTTCTTCCTTTTCCCACCTTTCCTTCCGACGGTTTTTCCTCCTTTTCCCCGTCCCTTTTCCGTTCCGTTCCCACCCGAGGAAACCACCAGCTAGCCGCGCGCAATCTCACCCGCGAAAAGCGTCCCGCGATCAGGTGACAGCGGGAGTACACACCGGCGCTACTCGGGAGCGAGAAAGAGGGACGGCGGCGGTGTGCGCGCGGAACGCGAGAGGAGCCGAGCGAACGAGACGGAACGAATGGCCCGCTCGCGCTCTCAACGGAGACAGAGACCTAGTGTCGGCGTTGGAGGGGGCGCGTGGTGGGACGGCGGGAGGTTAAACACGCCGAACGCCGGCCAACCGACAGAGAGAGAGAAAGAGTGAGAAACCGCGCTAGTAGTGGGAGCGAGCAGGAGGGAGAGAAGAACGATAGCCGGCGCTCGTGCGTTTCGAGAGTGTGACTGACGGGGCGAAAAGAGAGAAAGAGACTCGAGGAGAAAGAAGAAGAAGAAGAAGAAGAGGAAGACGAGGGAAAAGGCGAAAGAAAACCAGGGAGGAAAGGACGCGGAGAAAAAGAAGGAGACGATCTGGCAGACGGAACGGAGAGAAGTTGGAAAGCGGGATGTTGGAGAGGCGACGCGACCGTCCCGCCGGGAAGAACAAAGAGAAATAACGCGCGTAACGAAGACGAGGGAGCAAAGGAGCAAGGGAGACGAGGAACGGATATAGAGGCGGCGTATAGCGGCGGGTACGCGATGCGCGACTCGCCGGGGTGGAAGAGCGTGAGCGCGCGCGCGCGCGTTTCTCTCGAAGGGGGAAGTCGAGGGAGAGAAGGGCTCCCTGATCGCTTCTGAGTGCAAACGGTTCGGCGTGCGGTGGGACACTGGCAGGCGGGCGGCTGGCTGAAACTGCTGTGGATAGCGGGTGGCGAGCGGTGCGATACTCTACGGGACGGGACGGGCCGAGAGCCGGGCCGGGACCCCCATCCACCTATACGGAACGCACACAACCGTTCGTTCGTTCGTTCGTCGTTCGGTCTCCCCTCGCACACGCTCGTGCTCGTGGCGGGAGCGAGCGAGAGCGAGCGAGCGAGAGAGAGACAGGACGGACGCGCCACGCAGAGAGCGCAGGCAACACAGCGGCGTTCTCACACGGACAGTGAGTCAGGCAGGCGAGCACAGGCTGGCAGGCAGACAGGCAGGCAGGCAAGGCAGGCTAGGCAGGCAAGGCAGGCAGGCAGGCAGGCAAGGCAGGCTAGGCAGGCAAGGCAGGCAGGCAGGCAGGCAAGGCAGGCTAGGCAGGCAAGGCAGGCAGGCAGGCAGGCAAGGCAGGCTAGGCAGGCAAGGCAGGCAGGCAGGCAGGCAAGGCAGGCTAGGCAGGCAAGGCAGGCAGGCAGGCAGGCAAGGCAGGCTAGGCAGGCAAGGCAGGCAGGCAGGCAGGCAAGGCAGGCTAGGCAGGCAAGGCAGGCAGGCAGGCAGGCAAGGCAGGCTAGGCAGGCAAGGCAGGCAGGCAGGCAGGCAAGGCAGGCTAGGCAGGCAAGGCAGGCAGGCAGGCAGGCAAGGCAGGCTAGGCAGGCAAGGCAGGCAGGCAGGCAGGCAAGGCAGCCTCGGCGTGTACGAGCCACGACACGTTACTACGCCAACGGCACTGCCTGCCCTCGGCTCGATTCGGTCTCGCTCGGGCGGCCGCGTTAGTCCGACTTTCCCGTCTTCGTCCACCGCTCTGCTCTGTCCTCGTCGTCCTCGACTAACTCGTCTTTCGGCGCGCTTCTCTCTCCGTCGCTCCTGCGCCGCGCCGTCTCTCTCCGACGCTAGTTCCCTCGTTCTCTCTGGCGCTCCGTTCCGTGCCGCTACTCCCTCCGTGCCTCTTCGCCGTCTCCTCGTCCCCGATCTCCTCGTCGTCGTTCTGCCACCGCCCCCCCCCCTTCCTCGCGCTTCAGCCGATGCTCTCTTCCGCAAGCGCGCACGATCCCGCGTCTCTTTTTCTCCGCGTTTCTTCTCCTTCTCTCGGATTCTCGCCTTCCGTCCTCGTCGGTTAAACGGTCCCTCGGTCTGATCGTTTCTCTCGGACCGTGTGCACCGCTCCCTCGTTCTCTTTCTCCGAGCGTCGGCTTCTCTTTGTCGTCTCGTCCTCGTCGTTTCGCCGGCGCCTCTCGCTCCCTCTTCCGGCGTCTGTCGTCCTCTCTGTCCTATCCACGATTCTCGTTCCTCGTCGCGCCGTTCTCGCGTCGTCCTCTTCGTTTTCCCGCTGTCCTCCTCCGACCCGACCCTAGTCCTCTCTCTCTCGCTCTCTCTATCGGAGAGCGCTCGCGCGCGCGCCGGCACCCACACTCGAGCGGTAGCATATCGTAGGTCCGCCTGCCTACCGGAGCTTTTCAGACACCGACGAACGTGCTGGAGGCCCGAAAGCGTGACAGAGAGAGGGAGCGAGAGAGGGAGAGAAAAAAGGAGGGAAAAAAAGAGGCTGCGAACGAGAAGAAGAGGCGAACCTCGCGGGAGGAGGGAGAGGGAGAGAGATAAAGCGAGACGTGACCGCGGGGATGTAACGGGTGTGTATGGAACGCCGGCACGACGGCGACCGGGCCGCCTTGTTCACGAATTTTTCGCCGCTCAGCCGGCCGGGATGAGTTTCGGGAAGCCGGCAGCCGAGGTGGAAATTGCTTCCAGAGAAATTGGATTTCGCGATAATGGCGCGAATCGGTTCCACAGATTTCCAGGAAACCAAAACGCCGGGAAAGGAGCGGGAACCGGCGCGGTCCCGCTTCGATTCGTCCCGTATTGCCGGCCGACTGTAAATTTCTCGATACACGCCACGGAACCCGTACATGCACACGCGTGAACTCCGCTGTTCCCGTTTCGGCTTCCTGGGCATCCCTGGCAACTGTCGCCGCTGCGCCGATTAAATTCTTCTCGAAATTTCCCCGATGCGGTCTCCGCGCTTATTTTTCCCTTTATCCCCTCGTCCAAAATTTATTCCCCGTCCTCTCCGACTCGCATGGCTGACTCGCGTTTCGACGCCGGTCCCGCCGCTCCCAGTACACACAACGTCCTCACGGTTCGACGTTTCCTCGTTTAAGTAGATTTACGTAATATCTTCGTCACTACTAATTGGCTGGCCCTTCAAAGCGCAGTCACTACTAGTTACTATCGCAAACAGAATTAGCGCGATTTGCGGTTGCGGATCTTTCCTTTAACCTTCGCTCGGGTATAGAACTAACGGTGCTCGCGGTGGAGTTTCAGCTTGCGCCATTCTTACCGCTACGCCGGGGCTGTTTCTTCGGTGCCGATCCTTCGATCCTGCCAATTAATTAATCCTGGCTCTCTCCTCTCGAGCGAACGAACAACGTCGAGAACGTTCGTCGAGCGACGATTCTCGATCGACCACCGAGAAAAATACCATCTAACCTATCGGTTTCGATCATCCGGATACACCGAGTAGTATCATTCGAGGACCGTCGATCACGCGAGTTTGGAATATCGCCGTGACGGCAAGCGGAGCTACCGACGGAACCAAAATTAAAGAGGAAAAAGCGCAGGCCAATAGCGATCGACGTTCGCCGAAAGGTATCCGAAATCGATAAACGTAGCCGGCCGACCTAACGAGTAGAGTCCGCCATCGTCCACAAACCTACGTACGCGTATATCCGCACGAAAAGGGACCTTCTTCGCAGGTTTGAAAAATCGGGCCGCTCGGATCGGAGAAGAGGGGCTCATCATCGTTACTATTTACCATACCGGCGTAATTCCTCGGAATCGGAGGAGCACCGGTGGTCTCTGCCCGGAAAGATGGTCGGCGGCGATAGGTGGAAGAGGGAAGAGGCTGTTGGCCGTTCGAGGGGGCAGCGGTGGCTGACAGGAAGCCCGGAGATCGGTCAGCGCGAGGCGCGCGGAAGCCTGTCCGCTTTCGTCGCGGCGCTTCCGATCGGGGGCAAGGCGGCTTCAGCTATTCCAACAAAGTATTCCGCACACAGGAGCCCCGCGGGCGCAGTCGCCGAGTCTGCGAAGTTGCCTTAATCTCGATCCGCCTGTCTCCCTCTCCCTCTCTCCCTCTCTCTCTCTCTCTCTCCACCTGTCTATCCGTCCCCCTCCCTCGGCCGTCGCCGTTCCCGTCACTGGGAACGACAGACTTTGAGGGTGACTTTGAACGAGATAGAGAGTCGGAGAAACGAGAAAACGAAGCGTGGAAGGGACGAGGAGCGTCGTAATCCGGCCGAAGAAAGAAGACGGCGAAAGGTAGACGACGGCGACGTCGCAGCAGCGGTGAAAGAGGAAAGACAGACGCGGCTGAAGCGAGGGAATACCTGAGCACAAAGCCGGCAGAGTCCGGGGGACACGTACAGGCCCCGTGGACCCGCATCTAGCGACCGTCGCGCCGCCACGGGCCCCTCTAGTTCCGCGTTAGCCGCTCGGCGGCGCGACGCTGCGCGCCGGCTACTCGGGACCCGGCGAACGGCCGGGGACGCATTCGTTTCGGGTTACGGTGTGATTGTCGCGCTATGAAAAGCGGCCCGATCCTTCCCGGCCGCGACGAACAGGGTCCCGTCGGGGCCGCGGCGAGGCCAGGGGACGGGAGATGAACGCAGTGGGAGGGCGGTACCCCTTAACACCGGGCACGAGGCAAAAAGGGGTCCAGCTGCGTTGCATCCTTGTCCGGGCTGCTCCGAAGGGAGTCCCGGGATTATTAAAATGCCGCACAGGGGTGGGGGAGCGTTCGTTCTACTGTTACCGGGGCTACGTAGCCACGAAACCGGTAGAACCCTCTGCGTCGTCCTTTCCCCACCTCTTACCAGTCTCTCTCTCTCTCTCTCACTCTCTCTTGCTCTCTCTTGCTCTCTCTGTCTTCGTTCCTCTTCCTACCCTTTCCGTTTATGCCTCGCTCCGCGCTCTCTTTCGGCCGGCTGATTCGGTATTCAAGTTCGAGTCGCGGTGCACGAGCTGCTGCATAAAATCTCCCACCGACCCCCTCCCTCCCCGCTACAATGATACCAATCAACCCGCCGCCATCGAGCCTACCAATCAGGGAGGCTTTGACGCGCGGCCACTACGTTTTTCGGGGTTAATTCCGGGGAAACCACCGGCCCGACGACGCGACGCCACCCTGATCGCGAGATCGATTATGGTCTCGCGAGACTATACGCGTTACTCTGTCCGGTGAAGGATCGGCCTGTCCGAGTCCACAGCACGAATTTGTCCGGTACGCTGGATTCTGGTACCGTTGTAGCATCCGGGTTTAAGCTCCCGATCGGGATAAGTCTCGGTCGTAGATTCGTGAGAGTACACTGCTTCCGCGAAACTTTGTACGTGTTACGGTAAACGTGAGAAATTCTCGAATTTTTATCGGATGAATAACATTTTATAATTCGTAATTAAAAATTCAATAAATGCCTATTTCAAATAATGCGAATGTAGCCCGAACGAAATTTGAGTAAGGGACTAACGTGTTTTGTCAAACAAAAAACTCAAGAATTCGTCACGTTTACCGAACTTTGTGGTGATCATAAAATAATCACCGAAATGATCACATTTACCATATATATATGAAATCGTGTCATAAATTCGGAAGTCGCTAGTTGAAGTTCAAGTCTGATACTTCAATGGAACATGTCCGCTAGAAAAATTACACTTTCCCTGATTTTCACGTTACTCTCGTAAAAATTGTTCGACGGGTTTGGGACTCTTGCGATCACGACGAGCACGAAGCACGATCTACGTAAATCTACGTTGATCTAACATATTTTCCGTATGCGTTGCAGGTTATCCGCGTGAACCCGATTGCACGTTTCGATACCGGAAAGTAGCCGTTCGAGGAAGAATGCCGAAGAAACGGCGGAGACAGCGGAAAGAATTCGAAACTTGCGCGATGCAGTCGTCGGACAATTTGTACACCGCGTACGATACAAGCTGCAGACAAGACGAGAGGTAATTATGCACGTCCCCTGTCATCGTTTAACGACCTAAACAAGAGAATCCGACGACCCTTCGACACCTTGCAGCTCCTTGGCCACCTTGCGCGTCAGCGGCACAAAGAATCCGCAAAGCACGTGCACCGGTGTCCCTTCTGGGACTAGTTACCTGCGAGCTTTAAGGATCCTAATACTTTGTTTAGGGTGAGACCATTGTCGAGCCACGGACGCTAAATGAAACTATTAGAGGACTCGGCCGGGTCTGCCCGGGGGAAAAAACGTCGCCTCGAGCGACTTTTTCGGTCGCCGCACCGGAGGTGAGTCCCATTTTGACCTTTCCTCGTGATTATCTGTCGCTGATTGCCCGGGAAACGGCCCAGGTAGAACTGGTGACCGGTGTCTCGGGGCACGGGGCACATTATGCTCGGTTACTGTCTTTTTGTCCACGTGCTGATCGCCTACAGGCGGCTGGGCGTGGTTATGAATCTTCTTACGACGGGTTCACCGGTTTGCAATAGAGGTCAGTCATGGTCTGTCGGAGATCGACGAGTGTTGCTAATTGTTCGGTACCGTGTAATTGAACAACGATATACAAAATCGAATTGCGTTCAGAGATTTCGAGTATCGTTGCTTTATCACTCGTTTTCTTTCCGTCAATTTTAACCACGAGATATAACGCATAGAACATTTTGAAACGGAGTAAAATCGAAACTTTATTTCACAAAACGGACAGTCATACTTACCCTGTCAAACAGATGTCGTTTCCCTTCCAGAAATATCTCGTAGTCCTGAAATCCGCTTGTTAGTCCTTGCCGGTCCTTGAACAGTAATGGCCGCTTTACTGTCGAAAAACAAGGACATCTGTTAGCATACCTCGAATCCAGTTATCGTCGAATCGTCCTGGTAAACCCGAGTAACGTCTCGAATTTCTCAGGCGAAATGCACGTTCGAAATCCTATCGATCTGACCCCTTACCTCGCGATTGAAAACACGTTACAAAAGATACAGATAAAAGTTAATCACGAGCATGACCCGTGTTTTCTACAATGAACTCTATTTTTATTTACCAAGAGTCTCGCGCTTCTCGTATAGAGAAAAATTCGAATATTCCATCTGTTCTATCCCGAAAATAATTAAACCATCGTCTCGAGAGTTAATAGCGAGCGTATCGCTGGGAATGGCGACAGAACGATGTCTCGGAGCGGCGATCAAAAGGCTTAGTCTGGAAACCGGGCGTCGCGATCTGTACGAAAACCGGCGTGTTCGGTTCCCGATCACCTGGCAACGCGGACACTGGCGGAAACCGGGTTAAAATAAATGAAAAGCCGGAAGAGCCGGGCCGGAGGCTGAGAGCGGAGCGTCGGGGCAGCTCGCAACAGCGCAGGGCTCTGATGGCCTCTACGTGGAACAGCTTACTCGCGGCCTAGGCGCGCATAATCGCACGGAAACGTTCCGCAAACAGCTCCAGTCCGGGTCCATAGATTCCCGCCGAGTTTGTCCCGGATATCGTGCAGGCCTGGCCGCGGGGAGGGCTCGCCGGCAACGTCCCGTCACTAATTACATTCTCCTCGCGCAATCACGGCCGCGTGTACACTTACGCCCGTCCCGTTCCGTCTCTCTGGCCCGCGTCCAATTGCCCGTCGGATCAGAAGCTCCTTCTTCGCCGGCCCCGCCAGTCCTCCGGCCTTCTTTCCCACTTCTGGATACCTGGAATTCTGAGGTTACTCGCGAGCAGCCTGGAAGCCTGGAACACCTTGCGAGTCGAGGTGTGTCGGCTGCTGGATTCCGACACGATGCCGCTGAGAGAGCTTGCGAAGGGTGCCTGTGGGTTTCGCCGGGGTGGGCTTGGGTCCCGGCCAATCACGGCGTCCTCCTCTCGATTTTCCGATCTACCAGCGATCTTTCGGGTCAAAACTGACCGGTGGTTATGGGTTTTTTCGGGACAGAGTTAATGCGGGGGTTGAAACGGTGGTAGAGGATGTAATGGAGAATTGTGTCGAGCTAGAAGCGAATTTTGTTTCGAATGTAGGCGTGAGTAGGGGTTTAAAGTTTGTTTTCAGAAGTGGTTTAGGGTTTTTGGGTGGGTGGGAGTTTTGAAGGAGAGAATTTGAGGATCAGATAAAAGTGGAATTGAAATTTTAAGTGATCGATTTGAGAATTTTTTGAGGAAATAGCGAGTTGGATTAAACAGAAATTATAGGATAAGATTACAGTACACGGAAGCTAATATTTCATTAATAATTTTTTCAAAGAGTCATATAGAAATCCTATAATGTATTTTAAATTATGAAACGAAGACTGTTTAAATGTTAGAAAATTTCTGTATATTTATCTGTAAATATGTGAAATATTTTTAAAATTTCAACACTTTTGTAATTCTTACGTTTATTCGACTCAAAAATTTATATCCACGCGATTGATTCGTAATATAATCCACTATGAAATTTTTTGAAGGAATAGATACGATAATTGATTTAATATTCGAATGTTAAGAAATAGGAGATTTTGAGAGAGAAGTCGAATGTGAAAAGGATTAGGAAATATTCTTATTTCGTTTAATATGATATATGCAGTGAAATTCCGAGGAGAGAGTACTTTTTCGTAGGATATTTCGGCATGGGTCACAGGCAAATTCGCTTTGACGTTCTTGGGGTTAGGGGCGTAACGAGTTTTGAGAAAGGGATGATGGTTTTTCGGGCGGATTTTGGAAGAGGCACAGAGCGAATGCGCGGGAGACAGGAAATTGGATTCTAATTCGAAGCAGAAGTTGATAATGCATGAAGGCACAGGAAAGCTTAAATATAGAATTATAATTGAATAGAAGAAACCGACTTTACTTTCCAAACGATTTTCGGATTAATCGTTATTCAGAATCGGAACTGAAATTTGGGAATAAATAAAATAGATTAGGGGTGATTCTTTAATCTAAAATTATTTTCTAAATAAAATTTCCAAAGTCTGGAATTCACTGAAAATTCATTTCTACGAATTCACATCGTCGCCAATTAGAATTGATTAGATTATCCTAGAATAAAATAATATTTAGAATTCGGAATTGACTGGAAAATTATTTGTAGGAATTTTCAAAAGAATCAAGGATCGTAATTTGAGGGTATATGATTTATTCGATCCTGAAACAAACCTTCCAAAATTTCATGTATAATTTAAACTCGTTACCTCATTCAAACAACCAAAATCACCAATACAACCAATTAATTCTCTACGTTATATAAAAATCACAACTCAAATCAACAGTCTACCATAAAAAATCAGAAAATCATCACCCAAACCTACTAATTTTAAATCGAAATTGGAATTAAAACCTTCCAAATCACGCATTAAATTATAAAATCGATATCTATAATAAAATTACCCGCACAGTATATTTACATAAAAATTATCATCCGATGCAACAGTCTACTGTTAAAAATCCCCAGAATCACCAGACAATCACACAATCCCAAACCAAAACCAAAACTCAAGTTAAAGTCGAAATAACTTTGCCTAAAAATTGCAAACACGATAAACGGCAAAGACGGTGAGGAAGGGAAAAAGGAAAGTAATAAACGATAATACTGGCGAGCAAAAACGGAGAGAGAGAGGAAGAAACGTGGTCGGGGTCGGTGTAAAAGGGGAAGTCCGATGGCCGAGGCGTCGAAGGCGATAAAATTTGATCAGGGACGTCGTACGGCGGTGAACACGGCACGCAAAAATCCATACGCGGCGGCCAACCCCCTTAACACACACCCTCCACGCCCGTTACGGGCTGAGATCTGTAAAAGTTGAAACACTCGGCCCGGGGTAACGTCGCGCGTTTATCCGCACGATTGCGCGCGGATATCGAGCCGCGGGGATGTCCTCTCGAGTCGTTTCCGGTATCGCAACTTCCCGCGCAGCGTCCACGAGGGGAACGATTATCCTTGAGCAGGACCTTCGCGATCCACGTCCACCCTATGCGTCTTCGAAAAATCTTCCGCCACTCTCTCCTCTCGCTGAAAATTAAATTTCAATCGCACAATGTTCGTTGGTCCTAGCACGATCAAATTATAGGGCGAAAAAAAGGAATTGCAATCTTGAAGAACGAACTTGGGAGATAAATATCGTCGCGAAATCGAAGGAGTAACACGATAACAATGGATCAGGAATTTTTAGAATCAGCATAGTGTTTATTTTTCATATTTTTGTGCAGTTTCCACAGAGGACAGAATATTAGTCGTATTTTCTTTCTTGGCCGCGTTATTGGGTGTGACGAAATTAGGGGTGTGTCCCAAACTGCAACCACTATCGACAAACCACCTACTGCATGAACACAGGGGATACGAAATACAAAGATATTTCCTCTAGTATCACAGAAATATGTTGAAAATACTATGGAATATTTAAAAACAAACCAAATTGTCGTATGGAATTTATAAATCAAGTCCACGTTTAATAACTACCCTCTCAACGCGAGATTAAACTCAGGAAAAGATATAACTCGAGATTCCTGGATTTCAAACTTGAAGATTCTTTTTGAATTATCCCGAAAAATATCCATTCGCTTTCGCTAGATACCAAACTAATTTTCGTTCAAACAGGAGTTCTCTTATTTCCGATATATCGTATTAATTAATACGAATCGCTATATTAAGGTGTTGCACCCTTTTCGAAACTTTTCCAGATCCACCATCGAAAACCCGAGCACCTAATCAGCTTGCCAACGCGGAAAGCCTCGCGCGGGCCACGCGTCTCCTCTTAAACGTCCCTCGAATATTTATATACATTTCTTTTCCCCCGGAACCATCCTCGGGGAGACTCCGCCGTCTCGAGGACGTTCGAAAGTTGAAGGAAGTTGGAAATCTCGTTGGAACAGTGGCGAATCTCGAGCGCGAGGGCGGGGTTGAGAAGAAGAATGGGGCAGGCGTTAACGACGAGAAATTTCGCACGCGCGATATCTTCGAGGCCGCTGGGTTCCCGGCTAACTGGCGACTTCCTACTGGAGGAACGGCTGACGATGGATGGGGTTGTACAGGAAACCGGGATTCTTCTTGCTCGAGGATCCGCCGGCTAACGGAAGCGAGTTATCCCGCGTGTTGATCTTGGATCGCGCACGGAAAGTACATAGAAAATCCGTGCCCGCGGAAGTTTTCGGCAGGGAATTTCCACGGCACAGCCTCGCCAACCAGTCTGGGTTCACAGACCTGCAGGTAATTTTTGATACCACCTGCTGCCACGACGATGTGTCCGGGTCTACGCGAGAAGGAAGCGGAAACGCGGTTGCGGAGCGAGATAGTCAAAGACGCCGAGGCGCCTTTACGACGCTTGGAAGATGCTGGAAGATGCGTAGGACGAGAAACGTTCGGGTAATTATAAGCACTCGGAAATTAGAGGAGGAAAGGGAATTGGCAAACAACCGATACGAATGGTGCGAAAATCCTCCACGGGGTTAACGTTAAACGAGTTGTAATTAGACAATGGGAGGAAGAAGGTTTGGACATTGGAATTCTCGAGATTCTGAATTTTTTTAATGGTCGAATTCTCAAATTTTAGAATTTTCTAGTAATAGAATTCCTGAATTTTAGAATCTTTAATTACTTGAATTACTGACTTTTAGAATTTCCAAATATTCCAGATCCCAACTTTTTGAATTTTCAACTATTCGAATTCCTAAATTTTAGAATTTTTAATTATTTGAATTCCTGATTTTTAGAATTTCCAGATATTCGAATTCCCAACTTTTAGAATTTCCAATCATTCGAATTCCCAAATTTCTGAATTTTCAAATATTCGTGTTTCCAACTTTCTACATTTTCAAATATTCGTGTTCTCAACTTTTTGAATTTCCAATCATTCGAATTCCCAACTTTCTGAATTTTCAAATATTCGTGTTTCCAACTTTCTACATTTTCAAATATTCGTGTTCCCAACTTTTTGAATTTCCAATTATTCGAATTCCTAACTTTCAGAATTTCCAAATATTAAAGTTCCCAACTCTTTAAAATTTTGAAGTATTCAGAGTTTCAAGTTTTTAAATTTCCAAATATTTCAATTCTCAATTTTCTGAATTTCCAAATATTCGAGTTCTCAACTTTTCGAATTTTTAGTATTCGAATTACCAACTTTTTGAATTTTCAAATATTCAAATTCCCAAGTTTTTGAAGTTTCCAAATATTCCAATTCCCAATTTTCTGAGTTTTTAAATATTCGAATTTCCAACATTCAGAATATTCAAATATTTCCAATATTCGAATTCTCAACTTGTTCAATTTGCAAACATTCGGATTCTCAATTGTTCGACTTTTCAAATATTCGAATTTTCAATCACTCTATATCCAAGTATTCTACTTACGAATTTAATGGCGAAGAATCGTGAACTTCGCAGACCTGGTGAAAACGAAGCTTCGCTGCACAGATTCGCCTCGTCCTGGTTACCGAATGGTCCAAGTTTTTGTTGATTATCGGCAGCAGTCGGCTATAGGGTTGAAATAAACCTCTGAAATTAAAACTTTTTGCAGTTAGGAGTTCGTTTCAATATTAGAAAAATACGCAACCTGGCAAATTTCAAGAAATATTCCACCAAAAGTGCGAATTAATTTTTACCACTTCGCAATCTTTATTTACAATTTTCGAACAATATTTCTCAATTATAAATGCGTATATAAATCGCTTCCTTTGTTCACCCCTCTAGTTACTAAAAATTACTAGAAACTTCCAGAAATATTATACAAAAGACTAAAATAAAATTTTGTTCTCTATAATCTACAGAAAACAGTCTAAATATACACAATTTCTAAAAAATATTTTGCACCCCTATCTTCTTCCCTTCAAATTCTAGTTACTAGAAACGCCCACTCTATTTCTGCAAACTAAACTCTTCCAATAAGAACAATATCCCAAAATTTTCTGAACCACCAACACTCCTCTATTCTTTTCCAACTTCAAACCTCTCGCACAAACGCACGAAAAATCCAATTTTTACCACGCACCCAAAAATCCCTCTACTCCCCCAATCTCACCGTCACCAAAATAATCCCTGTAAAAGAAAGAAAGCAAAATTCATATCTCTTCGATCATTCACAAATCTCTCTTCGTAACCACCCTTCAAAATTATAATCGAACTCAAACCTGACCTCAAAGTACTACGATAAAGCCACAGTGAAATTACAATCGAACCGAAACTCAACACCGAACTGACCTAACTTCGTCGCAAAAACAGCGAACGAAAAAGAGGGAAAAAAGGGATAAAACATCCAAGAACCTCTCTTTCACACCGATCACAAGCACCCAGTAAAATTACAACCTCAAAGCACCGCTACAAAAGGAGGGGAAAAAAAGAGAAAAGAGAAGGAACACCCGCAGAAATTACAGCCGAATCCCGAAACTTAACACGGAGCGGACCTAACCTCCGAAGCACCCCCGGAACAAAAAGAGGGGAAAAATAGAAAGAAAAGGAAGAAACGGCGTGCGTGCAGGCAGAATCTGTGCGGCAATCATTCATACGACCACAACGAGCCGGAACAGGTGAGAACGAGGGTCGGAAGGAAAAATCAGTGAGCCGCTGAACCGGTGACGCGGAGCTTAGCGTCGACCGCTAACTGCTCAACGTATAACCGGTTAATTACGTTAAGATGGATTACTCGGGAAGTGTATTTCAGTCGAACGAATTGGCTTAAAGGAAACGTAGCAGGCGGCCCCGCTTTTAAAGCCGATGTACGCGTCGCGGAATACGCGCGAGCGCGCCGGAACGGCCGCTTAATAAATTAATGCTAATAACGAAGAAGGGCTAATTACAGGGGGGCCGGAAAAAGACGGGGGATGATCCGCGGCGCGGCGGGCAAACACGGGCCGGCAATTAGTTAAGCGACAGAAACGGATGAACCGGCCGTAAAACTCGCCGTTTATAGGTGTAAATTAAGCGGGCCGTTTAGGGACCGCGATTTCGAGGAACGAACCGGTCGCCGCGANGAAGATATAGAGGTGGTTCTTGTGATTTTGTTTTAGAAAGGAACCAATAGGAATGGTTCTGAACCGAGAGATTTGAGATTTTAGAAAATAGTCAACGCTAATAATTATTTGTGGTAATTTTTTGTTTAAAATATTTTTATGAAAGAATCGTGTATTTCTTTTCTTTCGTATTTCTGTTTGGGTTCCAAGGGGAGAGTTAGTTGAAGATATAGAGGTGGTTCTTGTGATTTTGTTTTAGAAAGGAACCAATAGGAATGGTTCTGAACCGAGAGATTTGAGATTTTAGAAAATAGTCAACGCTAATAATTATTTGTGGTAATTTTTTGTTTAAAATATTTTTATGAAAGAATCGTGTATTTCTTTTCTTTCGTATTTCTGTTTGGGTTCCAAGGGGAGAGTTAGTTGAAGATATAGAGGTGGTTCTTGTGATTTTGTTTTAGAAAGGAACCAATAGGAATGGTTCTGAACCGAGAGATTTGAGATTTTAGAAAATAGTCAACGCTAATAATTATTTGTGGTAATTTTTTGTTTAAAATATTTTTATGAAAGAATCGTGTATTTCTTTTCTTTCGTATTTCTGTTTGGGTTCCAAGGGGAGAGTTAGTTGAAGATATAGGGGTGGTTCTTGTGATTTTGTTTTAGAAAGGAACCAATAGGAATGGTTCTAAACCGAGAGATTTTGAGATTTTAGAAAATAGTCAACGCTAATAATTATTTGTGGTAATTTTTTGTTTAAAATATTTTTATGAAAGAATCGTGTATTTCTTTTCTTTCGTATTTCTGTTTGGGTTCCAAGGGGAGAGTTAGTTGAAGATATAGAGGTGGTTCTTGTGATTTTGTTTTAGAAAGGAACCAATAAGAATGATTCTGAACCCAGAGATTCTGAGATTTTAGAAAGGAATCAATAAGAATGATTCTGTATTTACTCGTTTTTTATTTTTATGCGAGAATTTTGTATTTTTGACCTTGTTCTTGCGTGGATTTCAAGCGGTGAATTAGTTAAAGGTATAGGGGTGATCCTGCGAATTTGAGACTTTATGAAATGTTGATACGTAGAATACTTTTGTGGAAGATTTTTGTATTTTCATATATTTCCTGTCTGGATTTTGAGAAGTGAGTTAGTTGAAGCTAGACAATTAAGATGATTTACTAATTATCAGACGTTAAAGAAATTATCAGACTTTAAAGAATAATTAAAGCGTGTAATTACGTGTCTAAAATATCTCTATGAAAGAATTTTGTATCTTTAATTTTTAGTTACTCGAAAGTACAAGGATGGTTCTGTGATTTTACGAATTTAGGAGAGACCTAATGCGAGTCGCATATCGAACACGTCCACGATGGAAGAATTATGGAATTTAAATTTAAGCGGAGCGTAGAATCGCCGTAATAGATACGCCTTAAATTTCGGAATCGGGCAAAACAGGGGTGAATTAATCGGAACGGAAGACGCGATATGAAACGGGAGAAAATTCGGTGGCTCGCGGTGAACGAGCGGGTACACCGACAATGTAGAAATAGATAATTACCGGTTGGCATAAAATATATTACGCCGGCCACAATTTGTTAAACTTCTAATTACGCGAAACGATAAACAAGGAATTACAGAACACATGCGGGAGCGGGTGTAAATCAATTCGAGCTGTCGCGATCCAAAATCAAATAGCTATTAATTCGCGTGTGCAAAATCAACAAGTTAGCGACTCGCGCGTGCTCCGCGAGGAGAGCGAATAAAATCTCGCCGGCACACAAGGAACCGCGAGGAACGAACGAGAACGTAAATAAACAATTCCTCCATCCATCACAGAGTTAAAACCGCACTTTTTCCACCTCGAAAAATCACTCGTTCGGCAAAAACTTGCAAACTTGGAGTCTCCTCTTCGTCGAAAGAACGAATCCTCTTTAGCAGATCCTGCGAGACGCCATCGCAGATCTCTCTAGCCAGCTCGGTCAGCCGTGGAATCGGGGTAAAAACCGTGGCAACGACGCGACGGCCTCGAATGTGGGTCAATTAGAGTAGCAATTAGCGTAATCGCCGGGCGTCGGTTTCGGCGCCGCGATCTTCGACCCCGCGGTTATCCTCTTCCTCCTCGGACCCAAACCTAATCCGATCGGTTGTTATCACCTGGTCAGGCCAATCTCGAAGATTCGTACTATCCTAGCCACCAGTCGCTGGTGTCTCACTGTCCAAACTGAGAGTATCATCGATGGGACTGGCCCCTTGGGGCACAAGGGCCGTCTAGCGCGATGCTGGCCCCACTCCGCCAATCGTGCATCGGTTTCTAGGATCCGCGCAATGCTGGACCAGTTTTCGATTCCAGGCTGATTCTCACGGGACACGGCCGAGAGAATCGAAAGGGAGAGAGAGAGAGAGAGAGAGGGGGAGAGGGATGCTGAGAAAGTGGACAACGGTCAAGCGGTTCCGTCCCGTTTCCAGCTAAGCGAGCGGTCCGGTGTAGGGGTTGAATCTTCCGAGATCGGAAGGGGTTGCGGGGTAATTCTGGTTTGATCCAGCGGGATGGCGGCGTCGCGTGAGAAAGGGCCCTCGGATACGACCTCTGCCTCCGTCTGCTGCGAACGGGAGTACGCGCTGGATTCTTCCGCGACGAAACGCTCGCCCCGGATGCGATTAGAGCAGCCTTCCAGCAGGAACTCACTTTTTCTTTTCCCTTTTTCCTCGTGTCTGCCACTCGTTCCGCTCCTCCGGGTCTCTCCGCTTCTTCCTTCCTCGTTTTCATCGCCCCGTGCTCGTTTTCAGCCCTCTGTTCCCGTTTCTACGGGCCCGGAGACGTTAATTTCGAGATGCTGCAGAGTACCGTTGTACCGGTCCCTCGGGATTATGTAAGGCGATTTCATCGGTTTTCATCTATCGATGATCTTCCTTTCTCTCCTGTGAGGACACGTCTGTGTCCTTTGATTCCATGTGATTCTTTTTCGAACGTTTATGAGAGTTGCCGATTTCGTGGCTATCGGATTGGAAATTATCTTTCGGAAGGTAAGATAAATTGTTGATCTTTGACAAACGTTGGTTTCACCGGTGTAATTAGTAAATTTGGGAACAATTGAATTATTCGTTTAGTTAAACTCAGCATCCCTTTTTATACAGTGTGTACAAGCAAGGTTCGGTCAACCTTTGGGGCTGTATTCTATTTGCATTTGAGATGAAGGTCAGTGGAAGGGACGGCGATGCTTCCCCTTTCGGCTTTATGAGCTTCCAGATATAATAAAATACGGAAGTTTATAGGACACTAATGCGTGTCATTCTTCCAAATTGACCAGAAAGGAAGTTGTAGAATCGGGCAAACAATTTTAGTACGGTAGAAAATTGTGTGTATATAAATTTAATAACCCAGTGACACACCAATTGTATAATAATAAACGATAGATGATACATATGATGATACGCTTTTCCAAAATCTATTTACTCGCGTGACAATAAAAATATTAACAATGCTAATTGGACAACAAAACTAGTAGAACAAATTTTCACGTTAAATATATACCGTGAATTCGTAACTCGCACTTCGAACTTTTTTATGATGTAAATGTGTACGAATTTAAAAAATATTGATCGACAACGAAGCATAAAACTTGCTTTAAAGAACGCAAACTGTACAGAAAGTAATTTACTACATAAATTATTATACGAAGGTTAAAAAGTACTGTGTAAAGAGAGTTCTTTGAGTTATAAATTTTCTAATAACAATATTCTACGATTATATATTAAATGCAGTCGCAAAATGATCTATATAATCAGTAATATATTTCTAAATAAAGTAACAAGTATTCAACAATCCAATAACAAGAAAGACATAACCAACCCTATATCTACATCTTCCACAAAACATAGCCTATAACATTCGCAGAACATACAATACAGTCTCAAAAATATTTTTAAACGAATTAATACGACACGACCAATAATACTGAGAACAAAACAAAAAGAGAAAAAAATACGCGGTTAAGCATTCTAAATAAAATAACAAGTACCATCATCGACCATAATTAACCCCATATCTTTATCTTCCACAAAAAATAACGCGTCACATTCGCAGAACGACCAATACAGCCTCAGAAATATTTTTAAACGAATTAATACGATGCGACCGATATATAAAAAAAGAAAAAAAATACGCGGTTAGGTAAAAAGAAAAAGAACACCACGGAGGAAAAGCAACCCCATCTCCGGGTCCTGGATGTACATTCCGAATCGTTCCATCGAGCAGCGATTAACCCCAGCGCGATGGAACGTGAAGGAAAGGGGCGGCGGGCTAGGCGGTGTTGGAGGAAAAGGGACGGAAAATGGAAATTAAAAGTGGTCCTGCGAATTAAGTCGACGGCGCGGCGGCGAAAGAATTACCCCGGCATTGTTCCGCGGACGGGGCTTCCCCCAGCTGAAAACAAAGGGAGAACGAAGAGGGGTTGGCCGGGCCACGCTTAATTCTAAATTCGGCACTAATAACGGCCGGTCCCGTGTTTCGTTAGCCCCCGAGAGAGATTAACGGGCCGAGGAACGATGGCCTAATGGCGGCGTGCACGCGGAATTCGAATAATATTTGCCTTCGCTGCGACGCATGGCCACCCAAAGTCTCCTGGGACCGGCTAATGCGATTGGTTCCGACGCGTGCATAATGCGGCGGTCGTAGCCCTGCGACTCGAGGAAACGCGTCCTTTTTGTCCTCTCTCTCCTTTTCACCGATTTATTTTTCTTCGTTAGTCGCGTTACCCGTGTATCAAATCGTATTTGTCCCGGTTTCTTTTGGAAAATTTTTTGAACGAAGTATTATTCAAGTTGTTGCGGGGTTTAACGTAGTTATATGGTTAATTTTTACTCGCACTTTGTTTTATTCGATTTAGATTAGGTTTATATGTATATTGACTCATGGAGGTCTATAGGTTTAAACTGAAACTAATGGTTGATATAACACGTAACAGTCACGATTAGATTACTCGATTCCAATCGAGTGTTAACCGCGATTAATCGCAATCGTGGCGATTAGTATCCCGCAGCGTCTAATTAGAAATAAAATCGAAAATTCTCGTCTGAACTAACAATTCGATCCCTAATTCGTCCCTTCGAAAATTTAACAAGTAGTTTCGCAGTGCCTTCCAAAATCCAAAATAAAGCAAATTTTCTGAAATCCTAACACTCGCCAGATCGTCAAACCATTTTGATCCAATTTCCAACTGAGTAACTTCGATAAAAAATTAACAAGTAGCCTGCCGAAATGCAAAATTCGAATCGGAATAAAATGAAATAATTCCTACGTTCAACCCTCGCGAAATCGTGAAATTCTGCAGCACCGGTAAAAAATTAACAAGCAGCCCTGGGAAACGGAGAAGGGGAAAAACGAGGGTGGAAAATAAAATAAAGGAACGATCGGAAAGCCATTCACACATGGTTGTGCGCGATATTTCGAAATCCATCAATAAGAATTGACCGAGCGCGTCTGACGTTCTCGCGCAAAGGGTTAATCGCGGGCGGAGGAACGAGTGGAGAGAGATCACAGGACGCTTGACACCCGGCTGTGTCACGTCGTGTTCGATCGGTCGCTTGTTTTCCTCGCGTGTCCGCCGAGGAAACGGTAGTCGAACGGAGGATCCTCCGCTTGCAAGCGGACGATCAATCACTGTCCGCCACGAGGAGTCCCGATTCCAACGGGCCTGGGTTAACCATCGATCGCCGATCGAGATGAAAGATCCGTTCGAGCGTCGCGGCACATCCATAACTTTCGGCCCCGGGTTATTATGATTTACGACGCCGCGCGGCCGGGACAATTAATTTTAATTAAGACGCGCGCGCCTACCGGGCCAGAGCCAACGCGAGCGCGCGCCATCGCGATCAGGCTAATAGAGGATCATCGTCGTGGCCGATTTTCGACGGAAATCGTCTGGGCTAAGGTTCGCTAGAGTCTTTGGAAATTCTCCAATTTCTTATTTTTCGAGTGATCTTTGAAGATAGGCTTGTAGTGGAAGATAGATTAGTTTAGGTTTAAAGTTGGCGATAGAGCTATATGTAATTCTGTTTTATTTATTTTAGTTTATTTTATTAATTTCTGTCTGAAATTCTCTGGGTC
>NIJG01000029.1:787910-810527 GCA_002201625.1 Euglossa dilemma
GGGGATTACGAAGGAAGCCGAGAACGACGGGATCGCGGCGAGGATCGAAGGAATTTTTCCTTGACACAGATGTCGGGATAAAGAATCCTGGCGGTCGCATCGAGCGAAACACGCCGAGATATCGATCTTTTTATCGCGCAAGGAACGACGCTATCGACGGAGATTGCTCTCGCTCCTTTCGTCAATAATACGTCGCGGGCTGCACGGCCGCGTTTGGATTCCGGATCGTTCCACCTCAACCCCACCACTCGCCGTCTCGCGCCATTTCCCCCACCACCGCAGGGCCGAGCCGCGATACCTATCGGGGAATCGATTCGAGATAGACGACCACGGTCGATGGGTGTCTGGGCTCTTTTTCGCCGCGAATGCTGCAATTTTATTTTTTTCCCCCGCCCCCCTCTCCGAGCCCTCGCCCAAGCCAGAACCAACCCCGCGCACAGAGGCCTTCGGACGAGCTTGTAAAGCGGCGGTTCGGTCGTGGCTTCACGGATTTTTTCCCAGGGTTGGGGGCTGCGTGCCGTGTACTCACGCGTTCATGGTTTTTAATTTATAACCCGTATAACTTTCGTAAACGGGTTAATCGTGATGTTCTATGTGGAATTTTAGGAAATTCGTGTTTTAAGGTTTGGAGGTTTCTTTCGGCGGTCAGAAGTTCCCACGTGGACTCTACAAGTGATTCCTCGGGGCTCTGACAAGGGGGTTAACGTCGGTGTGTACTGACGTGGTAGCTTGGAAAAAATTGCGCGAGTCTGACAAATTACAGGAACTCGATTCGTTCGTTCAGTAGTTCCCTCATCCCTTATTCACGAGCCGATTAAACACCGTCGAGGCTGAACCCGGAAAAAGGATCCGAACGGGTTGGAAAAAACCGGAGTATCCTAATTTCCTATGATCTGTTAGCAGTGATCCGTTAGAGGCGAGCCTTTCGACCGAGAGATTCCGGCAAACATTCTGGAAAACGATTGAAAACGTGGAAAAACTGCGACACGCGATCTGACCCGACACCCACTCTAGGTCCACCCGGGGAACTCCTAATTTCCCGTAATACGAAGCCAGTGATCCGTCAGGGACCAGCCTCTGGGATGGAGGAGATCCCAGTGGTGCGGCGGTGATACTCACAAAGGCCCAAAACGGTGGAAAAACAGCGGTACGCAACAGCTCCGTGGAACGTGCCCTCTCCGCAGCCACACACACGCACACGCGCGCGGAAACACGCAGAGAAGTCCTAATTTCCCGTAATCCGAAGCCAGCGATCCGCCAAACCGGGAAGGGGTGTCGGGGGAGAGCGCGCGTGCATGCTGGTCGTCGGGCAGCAGCGTCGATTAGTCGTGGCCGTACACAGGCATCGCGGCGCATGAAGCGTCGACGGGGTGGCTCGGGAAAGCCTGGTCCGGAAGGAGATGATCGCCGCGAAGGCTTCAGGTAATCCCTGCGGAGGGTTCTGGCCCGCGGTGTGGGTAGTCTTTATCGGACGCATATTTGCCGGCTCCTGCAAATCCCACCCCGGGATTCCGCGTCGCCATGGGACAAAGAGGCCGCGGCGCGAGGGAGAAGGACGGAGAAAAATCCAACGAGAGCTCGGCCACCACCACCGACACCGACATCACCGCTACCCTTCGGAGCTAGCCTCGCGTCGTTCACCGACACAGGCAGAGGCGACCCTTCGTGTGCCACCGGTTAGACCGTACGGCTTTGAGGGATGATGGAACGACGGGGGGTGGCAAATAGAGTGGGACAGCGCGAACAAGGGTGCCGTGACAAAAGAGCGAAGGGCCCGCGAGCCGGAGGCGGCAGAGGAGGCAGAGAGACGAGGAACCGATGACGAAGAGGGTGCAAGAGGGGCGGCCGGAGCGGGTAAGAGCGAGCACGGAGCGTGACAGAGGGAACAAGACATAGATCGAGCGGAAAAAAGAGGAACAAAGGGAGAGACGAAGAGGGAAGAGCCGAGATCCGACGGCGACAGAGTAAATGGAAGCGGACGGGAAGGGGTCGGTAGCCGGGGAAGGCCGACGGGGTTGAAAAGTTCAATTGCGCGTATTTTCGCAGTGACGTCTCGCAAATCCTGCGCCACCCTCCCCTGCCGCCCCACGGCTCGTTCTCTTGGCCTCAGCCAGACCGAGGAAACTGGAATGACACTCCGGGACCCCTTCTGCCACCCCGGCAGCCGATATTTAACTCTCTCGGGCCGCGTCGAGAACTTTCCCCGAAAAATCCCAGCTGAGACGCCTACTGGTCAAATTAAACACCGTGTATGCCAAGTACCTACTATTCCTCGTGTTCATCGCTCGCAGAAAGAGGATTCCCGTTCTTTCTTACCCGAATGTTTAGGTCAGGTAACCTTTTTATCAGAAAACGCATTTGAAAATTTACGTTATTCGCACAGTAGACGTGTTTACTTTTCATTTGTCAGTAAGTTAGCATTAGAAACTAATTCCGAGACATATTTATCGGAGATACGGTTTGTGGTGGCGCTACTGAATTAAATGGAAAATTGTCTTAAGGGTGTCTTAAAACGCTTAGTACTTGAAACTAAGAAAACTAAGAAACCATTTGAATTAATTTTGTATTACTTTTTCGTTAACTTGATAATCGAGGTGATCACGTTAATTATCCTCAGACGATATTCGAGGATCGAAAATCGGAAATACAGATAAAATTACGCGTGTCTGTAGTAGCACACCGAGCAGTTAGACCGGCATTTCCGTCCCCGAGTTAGCGATGCACAGATGCACGCGTCGCTGGTTCCGTGTAGACCCAATATGGCGCGTGTGTAGCTGGACGTCGTCGATCTCTTTCTTTCACCCCGCCGCTTTTTCCATGCGTCTTCCAACCCCTTTTCAAGCCTGGACTCTTTCTCGTTTTCCTTTTCGCCGTCGACCCGGCCACCCCTCCTTCGCCGAGTCTTACTCGGGCTTTCGCCCGGAACCGTGTTTTATTCCCGCTGGTTCTTTCCCGCTTCGGCTACGTTCCAGCTACGGCTGCCTCTATTTTTATTGTCATAACCAATTTAATTAAGTTTCGCGTTTCGACGTCGTACTCGCGGCTGTGTTAAACATTTTAATTAAGAGCCTCGCCCATTTACGCCGACAACCGACCCCCACCACCTACAGGCGCGACCGAGCTCAGTCGTCAACCCTTACGGGCACCACTGATGGCCGGCTTTGTGTTTTTTCGATAGGTACACTCCACAGAGAGAGATGAGAGGATTAATGAACGTGGTGGGGGGACACGTGCGGTGGGTATCGCGAATTAGAGGTGTTTTATCGAGGGTGTACAGGGGTGGGGTGAAGAAGTTTAATTCCTGCTGGGTTTAAGCGACAGACTGCGTTAGGTCTACGCGTGTGATTGGGGTGTTTGTTTCTTGAAGTTTGAGTTTTGGAAATCAGTGACGATTTATAAATTTTCTTTCACTGT
This sequence comes from Euglossa dilemma, assembly GCA_002201625.1. Taxonomy (NCBI): domain Eukaryota; kingdom Metazoa; phylum Arthropoda; class Insecta; order Hymenoptera; family Apidae; genus Euglossa; species Euglossa dilemma. The sequence goes on from NIJG01000029.1 coordinate 791,325, forward strand.
TAATTCTTCGTTTTCATTGGGGTAATAATAACGCGGAGGTGTCAGGAAGATCCTAATTTTCTCATAATTAAAAGGAAATAGATGTGTATTCCAGGACATAAAATTTTTCTTGCGTTTAATCTAGACAGGTGGCAATTTTAAACTCTGTTTCGTGGTTAATTCATTGTTCTCTTAGGAAAGTGACAAAGGGATAGAAGGGGTATTTTAATTCCTATCTAAGACGTAAAATTCATAATAGAAATATTAGAATTTGACTGTCACTCGTCGCAATTTCACGAGAAGCTTGAGAAAAGTGTAGCGAAATGATAGGAACCCTAAATTTTGTATCAGGTACTTAAAGGTGCAGGTTCAACCTAGCCCTATGGTTGTTGCAAAATAGACATTCTTCGAAGCAGAGCGTAATGCAATTTCTAGTAGGGTAGAAAAAGCAAGTAGGTCATTGCAAGATGTAAACTCGCGTTAGTTCAACGAGGATCAAAAGATCGCCGGTTTTGTAAAAGTTTACGCAGTATGGAAAGTTTCGGGGGAACTTTTGTCCGGTTTTTTTTCGAAATTTCCTGTTTAAAAAGAAACTTCGGCTGAAAATTTGTAAGAAACACTTTTGTGTCCGTTACAAAGCGCGAGCGTTTCGGTGCGAATCGTTTTGTTTATAAAGACATCCGAAAATTTTCCACCAAAATTTACGGTTTCTTTACACCGGGTAACCGGTCGATTAAATCGAAAATTCATCGCGTTTCCATTCGCGGCATTTTCCTTACAAGACTTATTATCACTCTGGGAAATTCCGCGGGTCCGTTGTGAAAGTCGGCGCGAAGTTGGCGGCAATTTTCCGCGCCTGGGCTCGTAATACGTTTACGCGACTTCCGCCGCCCCGGCGTCGCGGCGACCCTCGCCGATCGACTCATCGGCACGGAAGCAGTCGTTCGATGATTTCACGAATTAACGAGGAAACGGTTTCGCCCCGCGGAGCGACGCGATTCTCGGTCCGTCGCGCAGATGGGGTGCGATCGTTGGCGAGGGGCGGGCGCCGACGTCGGCGTCGACGAGGGTGGCCCGGCGCGGCGCGGCGCGACGCGACGCGGCGGGGAGGTGTTGATTCTGTGATCAACGAAACTACGGGACGGCGGTTTCGAGGTACACGCCATGGTGCCGTGGTTTCGTGGTTAAGGAGAGTCGACGTAGCCGGATATGGGTCCCCGTAGACGTCGCGCTGGATGCCGCCGCCGCGTCCAAGGATATCGCCGTCCCTCCAGCGTTTTCCCGTCACGACGCCTATTCTAATGGAAGATGCGTGTGCCCAGCCGAGAGAAATTCCCGGAATGGCGTGTTCCGGGTATTACTTGTGCATGACGTTCCGAAAGATTTTGGGTTTTATTGGATTCTTGGCAGCCGCCGGGTTTCGGCGCTTATGGCAGCGTAAGCGAAATTGTTCGATCATTCGTGGACACGCGTGCTAGTAATGGATAATACGTTCATTTGAATGTGATAAATATTAATTTGAAACTTTAGAAATGGGTCGCGCTAGGATTCTTCGAACGTCTTCTCTCTTCAACTGACATTTCCAATTACACACATATATACCGCATACATACACATACATACCACAAGTATTTTGCTTTAAGAACAACTAGCAACTTTGTTTAACGAATATCAAATAAATATATTATTTATATAGTGTTATATTATCTACTTTATTAATATCGATAATCCGGATGCGTTGTGCGATAATATTTCGTACGTCGAGACTTTTTCTGGTGCAACGGTGCCAGGTACAGACTGCTACAGCTTCGGAAACAATTTCCAATTCAAATGAATCTAAAATTTTAAGCCGTCCTATTGAATGTCTGGAGACAATGAGAAGATGTATGTCGATCCTCCTTCAGACAGCAGTGATGAATATTCGCTTAGTGGCAGTGACAGTATAGTCAAACGCAGTAGTACGTACGGCCATTATTCAATGAATCTAGCCGATGAAAAACATGTCACAGTGATGACAATGCATGATTAAAAAACAATGGTAAACATCGCGCAGCCGCGTTCTCGCAGAGTAGCGACGTTCGGCGTTGCATCGATATTTCGGGAAAAAATTATTCCCGCGGAAAACTGGCCCGAAATTTCGGGACCTGTTCCTTTGCCGAATTTATTTACCACGCCTCGAATAAATTCGATACTTAAATTATCCAACGAAATTACACGTGTGCTCGCCTGCTTCATTTTCTCGCTGCGCTGTGTTTTCAATTAAAATAATTAAACATACATACTTCGACGAAATTTCTCAGACGGCACTAATTTCGCACAGACCAGAACAGTCATTCCCCGAAAACCATTAAATTATGCAACATATCTATTATTCCGAACTAACTTAAATAATTCCTATTGGCCTTGCTCTATCGCGATCGGGAATAAATATCCAGGCTTTGCAACATTCTTTTCTCTATTTATAAATTTTCTCGGATAAATGGGATAATTTCCAAGGATATTTTTATTCCGTGTGTCACGGTCTTCGACTACAAAATTATTGGAATTATTTAAAAACAACTCGACATTGCAAATTTACTGTAATTATTAGTATTGCTGCTATCACTGTCGGGTATTATTAAAAACGAAGAATTTTCGACTTCGTATCGTGACAGAAAACGACGAAAGAGGATGCACGCGATTGGCTGATGGCGATTCGCGACGATTTCGCGCGAGGATCGTAAACGAAGGGACCGCAATCGTCGACGATTTTTCCCGGCGGAGGAAAACGGTCGCGCGACAAATCCGAAGTTTTACGCGCTCGTTTATTGCGCCCCCGTTCGAATGTTACGTATGAATTATTTAACGCGTTGTCCATTAATTACCGGCGCGGCCCGATAGCCCCGCGCTGACAGTCCGGAATAATCCATGGATTTTATGGGAGCACGGCAAGCTTCGGGGTGAAGCCGGCCGATTTCGCGATCAACCGGCGAGGTCCCGTCTTACAGTCGCTGATCTTCCTCTACTTCCGTGAAATTAGCCAAAATATCTTCCGATTTATTTCATCTCGTTGCTGTGTTTTTATTTGAAATTTTATTCGTCGGAATTATTCTTCCATTTAGAATTCTCTGCCTTCGTTTAACGCGTCATTTGGGATTTTATTTATTTAGAATTCGAAGCAGTATTATTTTGTCATTTAAAATTAGACCTAGCACAGAACTAGACAGTTCTTTTATTTGAAATTATTCCTTTATTCAGAATTTCAATTTCTTCGTAATATTACTTAGAATTTCGTTTATTCGGAATTGTTTATTGTTCTCAATTTTATTTCCTTACTTTTCTTCTTAATTTGGAAATTTGTTTAGAATCTTTGAAACATTTTCCTCGAATCTGCTTGCGACGAATTTGTCCACTATATTCATTCGCTTGTAGTTGAATATTTCGAGCTAATTTTTTGCCGAACAAAGCACAGAGATGGCTGCAAGTATCAGGGAAATAATCATGTTTTCGTATAGAATCGGCGCGCCGATTATTTTCGAGCAATTAAAACGAACGTTAGCTCGGACATGACACTAATCGATTATGTTACAAATTTTATGCCTTTAGATATAAAACCTTCGTTGGGAATACCACAGTATGGCAACGGCTTTTCCACTTCGGAGATTTTGTAAATTATACGTACGATAAAAAGCATTTATCCGCGATTGTTCGCGATGATTCCGAAAATTTTCCCGGCATAAATAATTCACGAGAGCTGCACAAGCGTCATCGATATAAATATTTGATTTATCGAAATATTTTTTTAAAAGGTCCCTCGCAGAGTTTAGACGCTAATGCTTCTCCTTTTTTTTCCTCTCTCTCTCTCTCTCTCTCTCTNAATATCGGCGTATGCATTATGTATTCCAGGTTTAAAGAGAGGAAATTTTCGAACTGGCCTGGATAGAGTATTTAAATAAATTTCCTCGACAACAAAGGACATGCAAAATGCCCATTAGTTGCGTTACACCAGAGAGATAGATCAAAGATATTTCTTCTCTCTTTCAGCATTGATCCGAAGAAGACACATCACGGCGCCATACTTTTTAGATTATAATCAAAACTATGATGACCCATTTCACGGATTAGATACACGCTCAAATAGTTAAATTACACCTTGTTTATCATTCTTTTCTTTTTCCTTTTTCGCATTTCGATGCGTGAAAAAATTCAACGGAATTAGACATAATCGAAAATTCTGATCCTTTACGGTAATTTCATTTTCCAACAAATTTTTTCGATATTCCAGATAAAATATGCGAGATTTCATTTTTAGAAACACCAATAAGGCACGGGAAAGCTTATTAAGCCAATGGAAATTGTAAAATGAAATGTGATATTCATTTAATTACTCTTCTCGATATATTTTCAATTTCAGAATTTATTTTCACGAATACTTCTCGAAATATTATCAATAATCGCGCTATTATTTTGATACTGATATTATAATAATATAATACTACAATACTAATATTATTAAATTCCCAGATTTTAATTAATAATATTTACCATTAACACTAACGAGTTTAACACGGATAACATTAATAATAAACGATAATCGAAGTAGCAGCCGATTATTATACGCTATAATTTTAATTTTAACATTTTAACTTTTCAGGAACTCCTATATACCATCGTAAATTATAAGCAATCCCTCAACCACTTTTAAACATCAACCAATCCCTTCCACTCCCTTAAGTCGACCTTAAGAAACCTGCATACCCAACCCTTCAGAAAATTCCCAATTTCCCAATATCTCCCTTCGATTTCCAAACTTCAGCAAAAAATCCCACACCAGTCGCGTGAACTATCCAACCAGGATCCCCAAATACTGCTTTCTAGATTCAGTTTTCCGCAAGAAGTTTTTAGCAAATTGATCTTCTGTGTTCACGGTAACGCAGTCAGCTCAAAATTTCAAGATTGCATCTTCGAAATTGGGAAATAATTAACCCTTTAGCTTACAATGACGCCTCAGAGGCGTCGTAAGCCTATCGGGCCAATTTGCAACAATTAATCTTTTTTTTGTTTAATAATAAACTAATCGTATTTATTTGTCAAACATCTTGCACAGTTAATTGTACCGCGCACGTGTATATACAAATCATAGGAAGTTTGCGATTTGTACAGTTTCGAATGCTCAGCCAACGGACTTGGTGTCGCTTTTGTTGAAAAATAAATCGTAAGGCAAGGGGTTAAAGATACTGCGGTATCGCTAGTGATTTACCTAAGCCAGCCTTGAAACGACGACAAGACGAAGAAACGTTGGGGTGTCATTGTGTCCATTTCCTTCTCCAATAACCGAATAATCGAAGATAATCGACGTGGTCGCGTGGAACTGGTTCTAGGGCTAGTTGCCGCAAGAAGTTTCGCGGGGAGAAAAGCGGCGATAGGGACTTTTACGTTTTATCATAGCCGCGGAGAATGACTAATTGCCCTGCTTAGAGCCACGAGGAGTCGAGCGAGGGTAGTGGGGAAAATTTACGATAAAGCGACTTTAATTTTGATTCATGGCACGGTTCCTCTCCGCTCCTCGGAGCGGCTTCCGTTCAAGAGACGGAGAAAAGTGACAGCGAGAGAGAGAGTGTGAGAGAGCGAGAGAGAGGGGTGTCAGGGGAAGGTGGTTGGAAAAGGGTACCAGTGGGTCCGTCTTCGACGTTGGAGAAGCCCCGTGGCTGATGAGGCCAGTGCCGGGGCTGTTTATCCCGTCGACGCTGTCCCTTTCGAGGTCGATATTAATCGACGCGAGATTAGAGCGCCGCCCCTGCGATTATTTCAGTCGTGGCTTAACGCCGCGTTAAACGAAAGATGATTCGATTGCGTGATTAGTTTCGGGTCCAGGTGACGTCGGCCACCGGAGCCGATGGGATTAATTGGTCCACGACTCGTAGCCGTTCCCGAGGTGGGGGTGCACGAAGAAGGGGGCAGTTGAAGCCAAGAACGAGATGGAATGTTTTTTTTCTTTTGGAAATGTTTCTTTGAATTTTGGTACCCAAATATCTATTTTATATCGACATTTAAGACGCTCATGTGTATTTGTAATTGAATTGATGGTATTTTTTTGTATTTATTTTAGGTCAGAACGAGAAGGTTTGAGATTTGGAAAGGAATTCTTCAGATTTTTGGTGTTTTGTATTTGTTTATATGTTTGATTAAATACCTATATGTTCTTCATATACGAAGATAGGATATATAGATAAATGTGTGGAATTCCTGCAGTTATTATCCGGTTAATAGGTGTTTAACACGTCATCGATTTTGGGAACGGACATTTCGAACTACACGTTTGAGAAATAGTCAAAATATGCTCGCAAATCGACTGTGCCTTTGTATAATTAAATCGTCCATTCATTTTGAATATTAATCAAATTTAGGAGCCTCTAGTCCATTAATCGCCGGTATTACGTACTAGAAATTCTACACCGCTAATATCCTTACTTAATACACATTCCATTGCACCAAACTTTCCCCGAAAGATCGACGATTTTTCGCAGAAACCTAACTCAAACCGCGCTAAATTTCCTAAATTAACAGAAGCATCGGGAGACTCAAAAACTCTTCCACCGACCCTAATCTTTTCTACAATAGAAACAAAGTTAACCCTTGATTCGAGGAAACCGAAATTCGCTCAGTTTCAAGTTCTCTGGAAATCAACGAAATCGTTAACTTCGCGAGGCTCAAACATTCTTCCACCGCACCCGATGTTTTCTAGAAACGAACTCACCCCTTAATTCAAGGAACCCGAAATTCGCCCAGTTTGAAATCAACGAAATCGTGAAAGCTTCAAAGGGGGAAAAAATCTCGCACTCAGCCGAACCTTCGAACTTCTCGCCCTAACAGACTTTTCAGGAAACTAAAAAATTCTTTCACCACACCCAATCTTTTTTAGGAACTAACTCACCCCTTGGTTTAAGGAACTCGAAATTCATTCAGTTTCAACGAAATCAACGAAACCGTAAAAGTTTCGAAAACTACGCTATATTTCCTAAATTAACAGAAGCATCGGAAGACACAAAAATTCTTTCACCGCACCCAATCTTTTCCAGAAAAGAACTTACCCTTTGATTCGAGGAACCCGAAATTCGCTGAGTTGCAACGAAATCAACGAAACGGTGAAAGCATCGAAAAGAGAAAAATCTCGCACCCAGCTTCGACCTTCTCGCCCTCTGTGGCCTTCTCTCAGCCCTTGGGCTTCTCATTCACAACTCGTGCATAGCGCGAGCTCCGCCATGCTCCCGTCCATTGACCACGAAAGGTCCGGTCCTCTGGTTGCGGGCCATCCGCGTCGGAAAACGGGGCTCGGACGGTCCTGGTGGCGCGATCAGGCCTCCCCATCGATTGGCGCGGAACGGGCGAGGGCGAGAAGACAAGGGCGGTTTCACGGTAGCGTGGCACGCGGCCCGGAACAGCGGGGTGGCTTCTCCCGGCTTTGCCTTGCCACGGGGGTCGGCCAGGCTCCGTAATAGGGGCTCGCTATAGCGTTATGGGATTATCGAGTGCGAGGGAGGGTGGCTCCGGCTGAAAAGTCCCGGGACCCGTTTGCCACCGCAAGCTTTATGATCCCGAGCACGGAGACAACGTGATTGCGCGCGTTTCGCCCATGTGCGACTCTCTCCCAACCCTCTCCTCTCTCTCTCCCTGTGCTCGCGAAACGCTCTGCAAGAAGCCCGGCCGAGCAACGAATGGGACGCGTCCGACTGGACGAATTAATGCCACGATTTGTCGCCGGGCCGACACTCGGCTGCCTGCGGCGTTCCGGCTCNGCCCTCTCTCTCTCGGCCCGGACCCCGTTGATAGATTTTACAGGCGGGATCGATGTGATCGATGGCTCAGAGGTTCCAGGCTGGGGTTAGCTTTTGGCCGAGCGTGTCCGTGCCACCGGCTGCTTCTCCCGAGATGGGCTTCCACTTTCTGGCTACCCTGTTCTCGATGGACTAAATCGATGAGATTGAATATCACGTCTAGTAATAATTAGCACTAGGTTTACGGATGTTTTTGAATACCTATCTTTATGGAGACCCGTCAGATATATGGGTAATGAAAACTACGTATTTTCTTAAAAGCAAGACCATGAGTTTAATTTAAAAACAATTACGATATTAACAAATTTAATACAAGTTGATTAAATCTATTAATAATGTATAATTGGAGCAACTCATCCGTGAAATTGACGAGTCCCGTAAATCTAGTGTTAATGTCCTTTTCCAATATGAAAGTATTTAATCAACGATATAGTCGCCGTTGTTTTCAACTACTCGTGTCCAACGATCAAGTAGAATTTTAATATTGTAAGATTCTTGTGATTTTGAGTGACATAATTCGGTTAAGTTATTGTTCTTTCTCTTCGTTATTGAAATGTTCTCCAAAGAACGAAGAAAATGATAATCGGAAGAGGCAGTATCAGGAGAAAATAGTTTTTCCGCCGTGATTCTTGCGGTCATGCGTCATCGCGATGAAGAATCACGCCCTTCCGATTAATCAGTGCGGGTTCTTTTTCTTTCAAAGCTAAAAAGCTTTCCAATTTTGCACTGTACACTTCGCAACAGCATCTTGACTCGGAGCACTACGGATATTTTTCGCAGCTTCATTTGCTTTTCATCTTTTTAACCCTAGATTCGCAAAATAAAACAGTTCGAATACAAACTTTTTGCAGCAAAGCTTGTTAATTACACTTCACACTTTCTGTAGGTATCACGTGTTTGTAGGTTGCGTTGATGAAGTTAGTGGCAAGCAGGATAACGAATTAGTTTTTAAACGAATACTAAAAAACGACATTAATTATTACTAGACCCGACAGAACTGTTTCGTCTATTTCTGTGACGTGTTCAGATTCGAATTTGTGGTTGCGAGCAAGGGGTTCGGAAAATTTTAATCCTTTGCGCTCCGTTGTTAAGGTTTTGGGATAATTGGGTTACGAAAGATATTATAGAAATACGCAAATGAGGATTAAACACGCGAACTATTTCTTCACGTGAATCTATAATCATTCTCGACTTGTAACGCCCAACGATATTACGATGTAGAACTCTGTTCTACTTTGCAACTCTGCAACTAACTGACAACTAAGCCTTCCTTTATATTTCTTTCCCACAATGCACCCCGTTTCCCGATGCCTGACGCATGGTTTTCTCGATTGACCTGGGCTTTGCACCTTTATAAATGTACATGATGGAAAATATGCGATTCTCCGCTACGGTTTAGGTGTTTTTACGCGTCTATGTCTAGTTTTTGTTAGAAGTTTATGGGGTGATATAGCATCCCCGTGAAAGGGAACGGTGGGGTACCTTTGGTGGAGTCCAAGGCGGGTTCTCTTGTTTCACTGTGATCAGTCTTGATAAAGGATGAGCACGCAGAAACGGGAATAAGAATCCGGGAATAATGAGTACCCAGACTTCGATCCATTTGTCAGTTCGAGAATAAAGCAACTCTTTATTTACTCTTACTCTTCATTATGCATAATCTCGCGAAAAATTACCTTCGAGAGGGAAGGAAGGAATGCTGGGAAAGGATTCGGTATGTATATTTATTCCAATTAGTTTTCGGCGAATCGAGGTATCAGAATTAGCGCGATTTTCATTTTGATCCGCGAATGCTTGATAATATGGCGAATTTTAAACGCTGCTCGGCTAGAATTTTATTTTTCGTTCATCATAACTTAACATTATGTTTGACGTTTCGCGTGTCGCGTATATTTTTCAATTTCGCATAACCGAATATACTTTACTCCGCGAGTTTCCAGCTTCCCGAGATCTCGCGTTACCTTGTTGCTTTTTAACGTTCGTTGCTTTATCGCAAATTTCATTAGCAAATAATTGATGTCATTAGCAGTTATTATCCTCGCAATTAAATGTGGGATTTTGCAATTAGATTCAACGAGGGAAATTTGATTTACTCTCAAAGACTGCTACTCTATTTCGGATTTTTAAAAAAGATTAATATTCCCGCATACTCGTTGATATTTTTCTAACAAACCTTTATGCTACGTTTATTTACGGAAAGTCTGTACATTTTATAAAAATCTTCATTTTCCACTCGCTGAGTATTAATTGGGATGAAAAATATAGATAATTCCAACGATTACATTTGCAACTAAGAATTATTAGTTGTTTTTACAATTACGATATTTCGTAATAACGAGGATGAATAAAAGAAATATTTTGACTGGTAAAACGAAACTAAATCACCGTACATCTGGCTGTAATAAAATTTCTAACCGCGGTACTAATTAAAAAATTAAATACTGCCACTCGCGAGCGGCCGTCAAACTGCTAATATTTTAATTAATTTTTCTCCCTTCGATTCACCGAAATTATTCGTTATTTTCCGACGCAGAGGTCGCGGCAGCCGGCATTTGCAAATCCACTAACAAGTGTAAGTTATCCATTAAGCCTGCGTGCTCTCCGCGGGAACAAGCTGAACGTCCGCGAACATTTCCAGCAGAGTTGCCGCCGCGAGATCGCGTCGCCGATGGAATTTCGAAAAGCCGTTAATTAGCCGTTTTCCCCGTTCTTTTTTCCCTGGTCACGGAAACGACACGAGACGACGACTGTCGCGCCGGTGGCGAGCTTTAACACGGCCCGCCGCGATAATTAAATTATAATTCGCGAAATCCGCGAATCCTCTCTGTTCCATTGCGTCCACCGAGGACGGCGAGTCCTCGATTTTTCCCTCCCAACCATGAAACCCGTCCACGCGCCGCTCTCTTCTAACCAAAAAGCTGTACGCGCAGGGTCGCGCAGCAGATTTTTCGCGATTTAACAAATTTTTCGAACGCTTATCCCGACTCGGAATAAATCCGCTACCTCTTCCCGAGAAAAAGAACCCGGTACTCGGCGACAAATTCGACGTGGAAATGTTTATAACGAACGTAGAAAAAAATTGACCACTCACGGTGATTCTACGGGAAAAAATACGTATAAAAGGTGGAACAGGGTTTTTTCGTTCGAGGCACCGTTCACGAGATAACGAAGCTCGAACACGCGACGGGTGGGCGCTTCGTCCGCGATTCGCTCGTAGGCTCGCCGTGATTCGCCGATCACGTGGCGATAATTTTCTCCCGATTAAATAAGTCGCCGAGAAGGCAACATCCCCGTACCTTCAGTCGGGCACAATGAAGGCTGGAAACTCGATATCGCGCGCGACGAAATTGTTCGATTAGAGGCGCAGTCAAACGCGCGCCTGTCTATCGAATTTGCAAACTCGATTTGCACAAAAATGGAAGCCCAAACGAAAAAATTTCATTCTACATTTTCGATTTGTTTTTGCGCGTAGAATCTAAATTCCTCGATCGTACACAGATGTCTCTCTTGTCAGATCTAATTTCCACGCGTATACGTAACCTACCTGTACCTTCAGCCTTCCGCGTGCCATAATTTTCGAGATATTGCTATAACACGATGATATTACGTATACCGTATAATACTATGCGGCGCATAGTAGATTCTCGACGAGGGGAAAATTATCGAAGTACCGTCTGCGCGCGTAATAAGGAGAAAAATTTCGTCGCCGAGGGGAAGAAAGGGAGCGACGGTGGGGGCACCGCGACGCGTAGCGCCAAAAACGGGAACGATTCGAAAGGCGGAGTGCGGACTCGCGGAGAAAGCGTTCCGTGGCGTTTCAGTCGTTACGCAGGAAATGTGCGATTTACCCCTATGCAGGCAATTTCTATGCACGCACTGCGACCTACGTACATGTTACCGGCGCACGGAAAAAAGGTGTTGGGTACGCGACAGCTGTAAGCCCCCGGGGTATACGAGTCCTCGACTCCTACCCCCACGCTTGCCCTGCAACCCTCGATTCGCCCTCTCTTTTACGCGCGACGCGACCCCGCACCCCACGCCCCTGCCCGCCGGGGTGCAGCCCCTTCTGTCCCCCTTCGTTCCACGCTCGTCTCCGCGCGGATTTCCCTTACCATTTTTGTATTGCCATTTTTCTGGCCATTTTTCTTCCCACACCCCTTCCCCTTTCCGCCTAGCTTCCATTTTTCCTCCCCGCAGTTTTATTTATTTTCACCTGGCTTCCGATTTTTCCTACTTTCTAATTCGTCGCGTCGCATTTTCCTAATTCGCCGCGTCGCATTTTCCTAAGTCGAATTTTCGTTACGAGAGCGTTGGTTATCGTGTTGTTTTTAGTTTTACGTCCTTTCGTATGCGCGTATTTAACGATAAGAGTAATACGTGTTGAATTTAAAAAATTTTCTTGTCTCCCGAATCGCGAGTGTTTTCGAAACCTTAAAAAGTGTCGGTATGGTCGAGATTTCCGCGGTATTTTAGGTGTTTCGCGTTTCGGTAAATCTTTTTGATATTTATTTCGACGCAGCTCGGTTATGATTTCCCACGGTTCATTTTTAGTTCGCAATTTTGACTTCTCGGAGGTTTCCCAGCGTTCTCTGCCATGTTTCCTCTTGCTTTTTTCCTAGTCCGGTTCACTTTGTTACGTTGGCTTCCTTTACTCTTCTCGTATCTCCCAATTTGTTCCTCCTATTCTAGGTCCGGCTACCCTTTTAATGACCTTCTCTTCCACTTTCTTCCTAGTTTCTGTCTCTCGCCTTGCGCCTCTGTATACCGGTATTCCTTTAGATTGCTTTCATATCCGCGTTCCTCCTTCGTTATACCACGGAATTTTATTTCTCTTCCTTCCGATTTTCAAATTAATCAAAAACTCGAAGAAATCTTACCTCGAGGCTTCATCTCTTATCGACTCTCAACTTTCCAAAAATAAACGAATTTTACCTGAAAATGGAAATCCTAGACACGGAAATTCTGCGTAAAAAATTTCTCTTTTCCTTTCTCCAATTCCAAAACACGCAAATTTCTTCACGCTGGAATTTCCAAAGGAGCGGTTCGAAAGTGGCCAATTTCCACCTGAAAAATTCCTTCCGAGCCACCCTCGTCCACCCTCATCGAGGTTCTCTCACCCAGCTGCCTCATCCCTAGCATTTCCACGGTCGCCCCGTCCCTCGGTTCGGGTCTCACCCTCTGAAACCCTGCCACGACCAGTCCACCCTGCCATCCCATGCCGCGTGTGCCTCTCCGCCCCAATGTCTACACTCATCCCTCACGCTGAGCCGGTGTCCCAGTGACGTCGGCGCCCCCGCGGGCCACAACGGGACGCGGTGAAACGCTGCGAAACGCGGGGAAACGCGGAGGGGCCGGCCGATGTAAGCCAACGATACCCGGGGCCGGCTGACTACGGCGATTACGTTATTCAGAGGAACATGCACGTCCGCGGCAGATCCTCGTTCGCGTGCCCGTTTGTCCCGCGTTTATTCCACGTGACGGCCGGGCTCTCCGGTTCACCCCATTAAATTTAATTTCGACGCCGTTGCCCGACCCTCCTTCGCGTCTCCGCAACCGGGCCGTCGATTACACACTCGGGGCCGCGTGATCGCGGCCATAATTGCCCGGGCCAGCAACCGATACCCGCCCTCATTTGCCGTTTTAAGCTCGCCGATGGGATTGTTGCCCGGCGATGACGCAGTTTTCTAATTTAGACCTCGATACCTTCGACTCCGGACAGGGGTTGGATCTTGGCACCGGGGGTGGACGATTAATGGACGTCGTGTCGGCTGATGGGCTAATTGTTTGATTAGGCGGCTAACGAACCGGAGGATCGTTCGATTAGCCTTACGCGATCTGGATCGTTTAACTCGTCGGCACGGTCTTCACGACCATTCGTTTCCCGGCCTGGGCCCTCTTCCGATGGGTACAGTACAACACAAAACGTCTCACGTGTCTCTCGAATAACTTCGGAGCGGTGTTGATGAAATTAAACGCGATCGAATGTAAATCCAAGATGAACAGGTTTCGCTGAGTTTCCATTTTGAGAAGCCTTCGCATTTCCTGGTAACAGAATTTCGCGGTAAACATTTCGTCGCATTCATTTTACACACGAATGAGTAGAATTTGTAGGAAAAAGTGTTATTAAGTCTGTGTTATTAAGCCTTCCGGCTTAAGGCGAGTTTCCGTTTAACTCACTAGCGCCACAACGATCCATATCTCCGATAAATTTTATGTAAATATTACGCGAGTAATTGTTTTTTAATTTTAACGAAATAATCTTCGACTTTCCTTCTTGCTAAAGTAGTCCAATTGGAAATGACAGGTGTACTGTTTTCAGAGGTATAAAGAATTATTAAATCGGTGATTGGAGTTTAATCGACGACATAAATGTCACACGCCAGATGGGTTTTTCGTTAGGTTTATGGGGACGCACGTGGGGGAATTAATTTGCTTTATGGTAGCGCGGCAGTTGTAAAATTAACGTTCCAGCTGATTACGTTTTTTTTTTAATGAGATCGGCGCGAAGAATTTCGCACGGGTCGATTTTTCGAATCGACGGTTGCTTTCGGTCGATCGATCGACGGATCGATTTGACGGTTAATTGGAGATTGACTGGCAGACCGAATGGCAGAATAGTGGTTTATTAATATCGACGAATGAGTTAATTGATCGAGCGAGTAACTGATTTATGTTGTTAATTAACGAAGTTCCTTTGGTTAATCGAGTGATTGGAGGATAGGCTGATTGGTTGACGGACTGATTCGCTTGGTTAAATTAAGCAATTAGATAATCAGCCGATTAAACAACGATTCTAATTAACGATCAACAATAGTCCGCGCTGATAAAATGGCGAAACAAATCGATAAATTATCCCTTTGACTTCTTTCTCGAGTGGTTCGACGAATTACTCGAACGATCCACTGACATACTCGCTTTTACAATTGCAATCAGGTATACGTATAATTGAAGCACGATTTCATTCGTTAATCGTGACATTAACGAAACGAGAGTTATACGTCACGTTTTACAGAATTTTATTTAAATCACGAAATACAGAATTAGTTCCAAAATTTAAAATACGTATTTAAAATACTACTCAATTCGTTAATCGTGCAGCAATAAAATCGCAATTCTGTGTCACAGGTTCCTCCGAATTTAATTTCAATTAAAAAATTCAAAAGGTCATCCAATTTCACATGGAAAATTTCCCCTTCGAACTACAGTTCTCACATAATTCACGTCTAAACTCCGTTCTAGGAAATCCAAAATTCCGAAAGATTCGAAAGAGATTATCGACGCAGAGTTGCTTTGAATTAAAAAATTCAAAAGGCTCTCAAACCTCCCATGAAAAATTTCCCCGTGGAATTACAATTGTCACGTAACACTCGTCTAATCTGCGTTCTAGGAAATCCAAAATTCCGGAAGATTCGAAAGAGATTATCGACGCAGAGTCGCGACGCTCGAAGCGACCAGTGGCGAGCAAACACGTGCAGAGAAAAATATCAAGCTGTCTAATACGAAGGGAACACCCTGTATGATACACGTTCGAACGCATCCTCGGATAGCACGTTGGATATCCGAGACACGACTTCTCGGGCACGTATCCGGTCGTGGAGCAGCGATATTTGGTCTGCGATTGGGAAGAATGCCTAGAGATCCGCCATGAGCTCGGCGGCCGATCGTCAAAGGCTGGCCATCGCGATCGATCCGGGGCTCGACACCTAAAACGACAGCGTGTCTCGCTTAATTCGAAATGGAGAGTAGAGAGAGGTGGAAAAAGGAGAGGAGAGGAATTAATATACACATCATTCATCGGAGCAGCCGCTTTGTCCGTAGACGTGGCACCCCGAGCGGAGAGAATTTTCCGCCATTGGCGACGCGATATTTTATTAAACCTGTCGGGACGACCGATCAGAGACGCGGCAGATGCAATCGATTCGGAATCAGTTCCGAGTTCGATGCTCGACTCAGAACCTGCCACTCACGTTTGTCGTTTCCATCCTTAATCGTCCCGTTTCTATACTTCGTTTGCCCTCGAACCTACCCTCCTCGCGGGCCACCTTCACCGGGATTAAGCTTCCACCAGCGTGCACGATTAACCTGTCGCGTCTAGATCTCGTTGTTCCTCCGGTCTATGGGATCGTTGGACGACCGGTGACAGGTCAGAATGCTTTTCATTCGTTTATATCGAGTCAGCGCGATTTTTACCGAGATCCAGTCGCTTCGGTTTGGTGCCGCGAGAAATTTTACCGTGGAAATCTTTTTAATCGACTGGCTTCTATTTCGAAGACCAACCAATCTGGATAGTTTTGTATGCGACACGTGAAAAGTACAAACTAACTTTTTATTCAAGATAATTTGTCTTAACTTTTCTAACAATTTACAATGAAGAAATAATATTTTTCAGCCTCCTTTCGATTGAATAACTAGGTATTTCCAGTTGCAAAGATCTCATAGAAATTTTATACAAGAGGATAGTCGATGATTAATTATTGTTAGACAGTTGTTTAGTTGCAGCCGATATATGTGCAGCAAAAAATCAGGTTACTTGTTACCGCGTTAATTGCAGGTTGTTAATTAATTTCTACGTAGATATACTTCGCACTGGAAATACCGAATTCTTTCGAATTTTCTGTTGTAAATCGTTTCTGATTTATAATATATCTCCGAGTATTGTTCCGATTGAACGAATCGCCTATGGCATATTTAAAACGAGCTAACGATCTGTCTAAGGTCACTTTTTCGATGATGCACCCCATCCTGGCTGTCCCTTATTTTCCAACGTGCGTCAAGTATAGAAAATTGAACTCATAAAGCAGAGAAGCTGTTGGTTCCCGATGACACGGTGCAATTATTTCCACCCTCCGAGAATGCTTGCATCACTTGCCGAGCTTCCAACACGCCTCAAAGGCACATTGATCGATGACGTTGTTATCTTGCCCTATACTCACGACGGAGATCGAATGGACAGGTATTGCAAAGTAAAAGACAGTGTCTAGGAACGAACTCGATATCTGCCATTTCCTCGCAATATCTTTAATTAAACGATTAACTCGTGCAATTGTTCGTGCAGCTGTAAATTCTAAAATTTCTAATGTAAATTCGCCACGGGGAGAATGTAAAATAAAAACGACAATTATTCCTTTTTATTTATTATATCACACTCGATAGCCGATTTCCTTCGTTTTCCTTCCGATCACCAATTTCCCGAATTTCCCAGAAAGATTTATCGTACCCGCGTTAAAATAAAAATCGCAGACACAAGGCGGCCAAAGCGGCGAATTTCGAGTAGAAAATTTGAAAACCAGTTTAACGCCAAACCGAGTTCCAATCTCGAGCCGTGAATTTTCAATTTCTCTTTTCCCCTGGAAATTAATACCCGGCGAACGGCGTTGAAACGAATACAAAAATTTACCCTGACGACGACAAAGGCAGAAATTCGCATTATTTATTAAACAATCCATAAATCCCGCCTTTTTTTTTTCGATCCCACCATCTGTTTAATCGTACGCACCTTCAATGGCAAAGCTCGCGGCGAGTTAGAATTTATACCTGTGCCATAAATCTTCCCGCTGGCGTAGATTATCGCATGCAACCGTGTGCTTCTACGGTTCAAATTTTCGGCCGTCTGTTCGAACGAAATTAGTTCGAGTTTAGTTCCCATCGCGATAAACCTAATTAACGTGCCGCTAACGAAATTAATTAACTCGCGGCCAAGAGTCGAGGAGGGACAATCGTGCTCTGTCGGGGAAATGATCGAGAAGCTGCACGATAAAAATGGTGGACGAGAGAAAAATGCACGGGTTAGCAGGTTAAAGAGTATTAGGTTTTCGGGTTGCAATCGCGAGAAGGTATATACGCGTATTATTAACAGACTATCTCGTAGATTAAACCTAATCTTGCGGCTAAGAATAAAAATGGCGGACGAGGAAAATGAGAGGGTTAGATTCGGATTGGGTTTCGGGACGTGATCGCAAAACGATACCATGCACGCATATTTTTGGCGGACCATCGCGCCGGTTGATCTAATGATGCGGCCGCGACTGAGCGTACATAACCATTACCTAGCCGCAAGATAAAATGACGCCGTCATCGATCAATAATGCCGCTAACGGCAGAACCGAGCAAGGATCCCGCAAAACTGCGCGCTCGCTGAATTTCCCCGACGTTACACCCTGTCGCGACCCTTACGACCCTTCCGAATTCGAAAAAATTCGCATTTTCGCGTGGTTCGAAGATACGGAAAATTGGTATTTTCGGCGCGAGTTGAAGGACGTTGTTGGAAGCTCGGAATTGCTTTCGCGAGTGAGCGATGGCGAGGTGTGGGTGTCAATGTGTTTGGTCGAGCGATGACGCGAGCGTTGAGTTTGTTTCGTGTGTCACAGGACGACCTTATTGGTCGGATTGTTTGGTAATTATTAGGGAAAGAGCGAGCGAGTACACAACGAACGCAGAGAGTGTTAGGGAATAACAAATTTTCCGAAAAATTTGAAAATTTCTTACGCGGTAAAAATTCGTCCATTCTGAGAACGTTTTCGTCGAGATTCGTAATATAAATTACGAATTAACGGCAAAGTGTAAATGGAAAAGTAAATACAAAATGCATCACTGACAGTGGTGTTCGTTAAACGAGAAATAAAATTGATATTGGAATCGGAATTTGTGAAATAAATGAAAACTGAGTAGAATAGGATTTTAATTGCAAATATTGCAGATTTTTTACTAGTTAGTTCGCGGATTTTTGTTACAATCACGAGTCTCTTAAATCCCTTGTATTTTATATCCTATAATAAAGTATTTTGAAGGTAACAGATACAGAATCTTGATAGTAGAAATAAATTATTTGACTTCATCTTCGAGGTAATAATTAATTTTCAAAATTCGCTATTATCATGAACGTTACAATTTTTTTAAGATCATTTCAGATAACGGAGAATTGAAACGCGTGCGAAATACCGATTCGGAGAGAAGCAAGTCTTTATCGAGTGATGCGTGAAA
The DNA here is from genome assembly GCA_002201625.1 of Euglossa dilemma. Classification (NCBI taxonomy): domain Eukaryota; kingdom Metazoa; phylum Arthropoda; class Insecta; order Hymenoptera; family Apidae; genus Euglossa; species Euglossa dilemma. The sequence goes on from NIJG01000029.1 coordinate 810,095, forward strand.
TTTTTGAAAAATGTGCACACCCAATTTTTTTCCACGCAATACGCGAAGCCCTTTGTCGTTTTTCGGGGGAAAAAAGAAACGTTGGAATACGAGGGAACGAGGGAAATTCACTGCGACTGGCCCCAACGTTTGGTAAAACCGTATTCCAGGTACGTCTACGCAGACACTTTGCCATCGTGCGTGGAGATAACGGTATCATCGATCAATGATATATGTTGTTAAGGTTTCTGAGCTTACTGTCTGAACGATAAGCACAACCCAGGCCGTGTTTCTATCAGCTTTGATAAGTGGCGACGAATCGGTGGGTCCGTTTTAACGAGGACGTTCCAGCGTCTGCCTATGCTGCAAAAATCCTTTTGAACTCGTCGATTTTTTATTTTAATGGAAGCACTTTTAATGCATAAGCTTCCAAAAAAAAAAAAAAAAAAAAAAA
>NIJG01000029.1:816726-828665 GCA_002201625.1 Euglossa dilemma
GAGTCGGGGTAAATGGGGTGATAAATTGAAGGGTTGGAGATAGGGGCGGGATGGGGTTTAATACCGAAGAAGAGCCGCCGTCGGTGGTTCTTTTTAGACCCGAGAATTAGCTTCTCTAATTTTCCACGTTACCTGGGCTCCTGGTGATGCTCGGGCGAGACCTCGCCGAGGTGGCATGTGGGTATGACGTTACGCGAGTAACGCTATAATTTCCACGCTGTTCGAGGGACCGTGCGATTTCGCGGATACGCGACTACATCTTCATTTCCTTCCTCTTTTAAAAAGAGAGTGCTGCTAAGATTCCTCGAGTATTGCGATTTTATTACACCTCGTTGTATATAACAGAAATATCAAACCGATTCGTAACGTTAAGGTGATTGCGTAACAATTTCATTCGCGTTTCTCGTAATTAAAAAGTAACCCACGTCGTTGCTACGTCACACCGAGGATCGATATCGAAACAAGGCAGGTCGTGGTGAAAAATTCGACACTCGGACCGCGGGAAAATGCTGCCAATAAACCTAACCGAAAAGCCCGGTCCCAGGAATCGCGGGCAAAGCACTTCCTTCCCTCTGCCGCCGCAAAATACCCGGAAGAAGCAGTTAATAACCGAGGAGCGAGGCTGAAGAAGAGAGACAGAGAGGGTTAGCCGTCCCAATCTCGGAGAATTCGAGCACGGATGATCCGCTATCGCAAACAACCCGGCCAGGCTGGCCCGCTAAAACTCCCACCGGACTTCCATAATTATTCCGGGCGATTCCGTGGAGCCAGGCTGTTTTCCCGCAGGAGACGATCCCACGGTGCCGATAGGATCGATCGTCGAGGCGCTGGCAAACGGACGATAGGGATTGCCCGGACTAGGCGAGCAGTTTAGGCAATAAAGCCGGGATCCGTGGCTACGCGTCACGCAATAAAACCCACGGCGCTACGTCTTCGGAACAATAGCGCATTCTGGAAGCGTTACACGCAACGCTTGGCATAGCCGCGGACCCCTGGATCAAGCCGTTTGCCAGTAAAGCCCGCGCCTGGAACGCGATCAATCTTCGCTTTTATCCTGGCCCGCGAGACCCGGCTCGCGAGTCGCCTCTGGCGTCGCGACGCCGATCTTCGCGGGCATTTGGCAACGGATATTTAGAACGGCGCACCAGGCCTCGGGATCTTCCGGGTATCTGATGGGCCAGTACCGTGTTTTGTTGCGAACCGGATGCCGGAGAGAGCCGGTACTCTCCGAGAGAACGGAGAGTGGCTAGAACAGATGAGAATCAACGGCTGATGAGACTTTGGAATGTTACTGACGTAGTACCGCAAATTGTTCCTAGGATCCAATGAATTTCACTACAGGGATTATCTGAGGATATTTTATTTTCACAATTTCTGAAAACGTATTTTTAACGAGATTGATATTGTTTTCGTCTACATAAAATTACTTTCATCCGAGTACCGTGTGTTTAAGTGATAGTACAAGTATAGAAAATTGCGAGGGAATTGTTTAGCAAAGGGAATCTCCTCGAAATCGACACTTTTGTAGAAAACTATTGCTACTGTGTGCGTTGAGACCCCAATTGTTTATGATTTCTACACGTTGCCATAAGCGATATCGATTCTAGCATTAACACATTTCTACAAATTCGAATTACATAATTGAGATACAACCGATACTCCAGTTTCCGAAAAAATCTGCTAAAACGTATAAGTTGCCTGAAGGAAGGTCGTTGATCCCATATTCGTTGACTCTTCACCAACTTCCGTTCCTAACACCTCGGATCGGTCAGCGCGTCAGGCCCCGTAAGAAAAAGAAAAATCCATTTTACCAGGAGAAGTACGAGCCTTAGTAACTAGCGACCCCTGGAAAAAGAAAGAGCGAGGATAGTGTTTGTTGAACCGAGGAAACCCCGGCATCGATCACGTGCAACGAGGGTTTAACGCGATCGCGGAGCGCGGAAATATCGAAACGCTTGGCATGCATTATACAGCGCTGGGTTCCCAGCTGGAAGAGTTCTCGCTGGGACCGCGAGTCACGCCACGTGAAATTTCACCGTCTGTCGCTTCGTTCGCCCCGCTAATTCCCCCACCGCGATCGCGACACGCAGCGCCGCGCCGCGGCGACGATGGCGTCGTCGGCGACGACGACGGCGGCGGCGGCGGTGGCGCTATTGCGGCCGGGGGGACTTGAAAATTTCAACAGAAGTTTTTCTGGGTCGTGATTGATCGGGTGCACGCGTCGCTCTTACTAAAAATATTCCCGTCGTCAGCGTGCCGGCCGAAACGGCTCGCTTTTATACCCGATCATTAACCGTAATAAGCTTTAATACCGTCAACTTTTTACGACGTGACGTCCTACCACGGCCGTCGCCGGCCGCACGGCGACGGGATTAATCCAATCCGAATGTTTATGCCATCGATTGATGACGTTAGGAACTATCCATTATCGATCGTGGAATCGGGATAAGTGTCACTCAGCCGGATTGAAGGTATCGATCCTTGGACCGGCGACACGTTACCACCGCAATTTTCAGCTTCCCGAGTAACGCCCGTGCATGTGCCGGGGCTTGCACGATTTCGGGAGGAGGAATTTCCATCGGCCCGAACGGATTTCCTCTTTTCTTCCGATTTTTTTTTACCAGGCTCCAACCTGATCGCAACGGATTCACGCTGCAGCGTTTAGAGGCGAAGAAAGTGAACGTATATAGGGTGATCTCGTTCTATAATCGAAAATTCAACGTTTAGACAATGTTTCAGAAGACACTCGAATGTTTGGAAATTTAGAGTAGATATAATAGCGTGCAGTGGTAATCGGATTAATTAAGCGAATATCCAAAATCATTTTTCCCTGGCCACGCCTCTGGTAGTTCCGGACGCTAAGTTGGGTCGTTTGGTATAGTTTATGCGGAATTCTACAGCGTGTTAAGAAATAGGGGTCTCAGGCTATGATACATCGGCGGAGAGAGAGAATTTTCTATGAAATTATACAGGCTGTTAGTAAAGAACCGAGGAATTATCGTTCCACCCTATAGCACCTCTCCGATAACTCGAACCGTACCAGATAATAAAATCGCANTTCCTGGCCACGCCTCTGGTAGTTCCGGACGCTAAGTTGGGTCGTTTGGTATAGTTTATGCGGAATTCTACAGCGTGTTAAGAAATAGGGGTCTCAGGCTATGATACATCGGCGGAGAGAGAGAATTTTCTATGAAATTATACAGGCTGTTAGTAAAGAACCGAGGAATTATCGTTCCACCCTATAGCACCTCTCCGATAACTCGAACCGTATCAGATAATAAAATCGCAAATAAAGTCACCAACCCGGATCGAAACTCGAAAATTATCGATACGTATTCAGTAATCAAAGTCTAAGAAACTACAAGAACAAATCGGAGAAAAAAAAATTCGTGTGCGAAATCCTAGAAATCCCCTCGCGCAGCCCGGCCACCTTGTCACGAAGCAGGTAGAACCGATGCGGCTGTTCCGGTTACCCGGAGGAAAAGAGGGAGAGGAAACCAGGGGAAAAAGGAGGAAGTTAAAGGGAAAAAGAAAATGAGGAAGAAAAATAACGACCATACCCCGGTAAATAGCGTGACCCACGCGACACAGAGCACGTTAAAGAACCCCGGTCCCGTGACCACAAAATTCTGCCGCGCCCCGAGAACGCTTGAAAACCGTGCAAAGCCCGCAATATAAATTACCCATATCGCGGCCCCGTATTCCAGTCGCCACTAAACTGCCAGTCCCCAACTATTTCCCGGTTTCCCGGCGCGCATCCCCCGTCACCAGGGGTTGTTCGTTCGACCCTCGCCGTGACGAGCCGGCTTAGGTGGGCGGTGCCCTGGCCCGGCACCGCGAAAACAAACGAATTTTTAATTGATCACCTGCTAATGAGTCGGGCTGTCGAGGAGGAGCCGGAGGGAGCGGCGAGGAGGCCTGTTCGGGCAGGCTGCTGGAGGCGGGAAGCCCGGAGGACGAGGGAGAGAGTCGGGCTAGGTCGAGGGAGGAACTCGAAGGCTCGGGGAGAACACGGGAAAAGAAAAGGAAAAAGCGTGTGGCAGACGGTTGAAACTTCATCATCGACCGTTTCGAGTCTTCGACGAACGATGGCGAAGGGGTGAGGCTGGGACGCGGCCGGCGCAAGGGTGGTTCAGACGCGTTAACCCTTCCGCATCGCTTCCGCTCCCAGTCCAGGAATTCTTACTTTCTTCGAGAAAGTTAACGTCCGCGCGCTCGTGTGTGTCTGCTCGCGCGCGCGCTAACTTTGACCGCGGACTTTCGGGATTTGTTATGCTCCTGGGGGGTTCCAGACTGAGTTTTGTTTGTTAATTGCGACATTCGGATCGAATATTCCTCGGTGTACATTCCGATTTCCAAACCGAAGCGTTAATTCAAACGATCGCTACCACAATCGGTACCCTAATAAACAATTTTTCGAATAAAATACCTCGATTTTTAATTTCAAAAATCGTGTACTTCTCTAGATACTTTTGGGCGGTACCCACGAAAGCTACGAGACTCCTCGTCTAATTATCTAACTTTTCCGTTTACACCCGAACAATAAGAGCGGAGATTCGAAATTTCTATTTACACTTTGAAAAATTCCTGTCGGACCGGGAAGAGAGATCCGGTGCGATGCACCTCACCCGGTATATCGTAATGCAAGGCGAAACAGAGAGAGCGGAGGCTGGTAGGGGGAAGGAAGAACGGTTTCCTCCTCTAACGAAACTTTTTTCCCGGCGCAGATTTACACGGGCATGCCCCCCGCGCCGCCGCCGGCCGCCGTTTTTGCCCCTCGACGATGCTTCCGTGAGGTTTTCGAAGGTCCTCTCCGGGGAGAGCTAAAATAACGCGAGTTCGTCAGGGACGGCTCTTCGTTCTCGTTCGGGTCCCATCCTTCCTTCTTTCTTTCTCCGTAGAACCACCGCTATCCCCACTCCAAGTCCACGCGTTGGTCCATTCTGCCCCCCTCCCCCCTCTAGCCCTCGCTACGCGTTTCTCTCTGTGTGTTTGTGTATGTATATGCGTGTTTGTATACGGCCAAGCGAAGTCAGGTTGAGTGGAGTCGAGGCGAGGCGAGGGTTTAGATATTTATACGCGGCCGTGGCAGCGACGAAGGAAAAACTGCGAGACGGCTAGGCTGTGAGATACGATGCGCCGGGACGCGACCTGGCAACTTTCGAAATGCCTCCTTCGAGAGGCGTAATTGGCGGGTAATGGCGGCCGGCAAGCGGAGAGGAGGAGAAGCGAAAGTCTCTTACGCGGCCACTCGAGAGCGACGATTAACCCTTTAAGAGACCGTGGAGGAGGACACGTGTCCGGTGAAATGTCGTCGGTAAAGGAGCTATAGCGCGAGCCGCGTTTCCATGTAAAACGCCATCCTTCCCGCCGAGCTCCTGCTCCGCCGGATTTTATAATACGTACCGAAGTTCCCTCGGATTTCCCGAGTTATAGCTTTTTCCCGGATTTATCGACGGGGAGGATCGGTGGAACTTAATTCGGTAGAGGATATTACGAATTAATTTAGATATAGATACGAAAGATATCCCGTGTCTCTCTAATTTCGGGATAATTATTTCCAGAGCGAAATTCCAGCGTTGCGGGGTTAGTCGAAGAATCTATAAAGTAGTATCAATATATTTGCATATATAGTGGTTAACCTAGATGGTAAACACAGTTCGCGACCACGGTCGCGTTTGCTAAAGAGAGAGATAGGTGTTCTGGGAATTGGCAGTGTTATTTGTTTCCGGCTCGTTCGTTCCTTAGTGGAAATGAGAGGCGATGGTACCAGAACGGGTTAGAAAGAAAGATTCGACCGTTGCCTAGCGATGTGTCATACGATCTGTGTCCAGCATCGTAATTCGCGAAACGAAGAGGCGAGCTCGGCGGAAGCACTTACAGAAAATACTGGTGGGGCGTCCGCCATTAAGGAATCGCTTATTGCTTAGAATTTCGCGACCGAAGCGTCCAGATCTTTTACAAACGCGCGTACGGATGTATTCTTTTTGTTTTTAGGAAAAAAACGCATTTACTTGATAGCCGTTGCAACGACGCCCATGGTGTTTGTAAATTGGCCACGGAAGCACGGGACGTTCGGGCGTTTTCGGGTTGTAATTGTATTGGTTTTGGAAAGAGATTGGCTAATTTCAGTTTGGTATTCGGAAAGGTTCTTTGCGAGTATTTGATTGTGATTGGGAGTAGATTTAAGACGCGAGGGTTTAGTAGTGGTAGATTAAAGTAAAGTAGAAAGAATCCGGGAGTAGATAAGTAAATCTGTGTACTTTGCTAAAGTACAATCGAAGGGAATAGAAGAGAAGGGTAAACGTGGCGAAGATACGTCGATCGATCGAAATATGAAAATGACGCGAGGCGAATGAAATTTCGATAACTCGATCTATTGATTCGAAATTCGTAATTTACCGTTTTAAAGAAGCTTACAATTTTGTCAGCTTCGTTTTGCGAAAGAAGTAAAACTGCTGTTCCCTTTTTTGTAAATCGTTGCAACATTATCGTTCCTGTATTGTTACTCGTTCGTAATTAAACGAGGTTTTACATGTTTCGATTTTAATATTACCTTGTTTATCGGCGAAAGTAGAAATTTGGCGAAAATCAGGAATATTTTGGTGAATACAAAGTGGCGCAATTGAACGATATTTTAATTACGTCGAATAATTTCTTTTCGTTATTATTCTTAAAAAAGAGAAAAACGAAAAATTAGGAAAAATAAGGACAAAGGTAGCAGCAGAAAAAGGGAGAGCATTTTATCCGCTCGAATTTCTGGTAGTATTTTATACATTTTAATTCATCCATCTGCTGGACCCTAAAAAACGCGAGCGCATAATACGCGATAACAACAGTAATTTCGCACTGCCAGTCACTATCGATCTATCGCCCTTTTGGAACGTTTTAATCGAGCCGTCCATTTCGGCATGAATTTTTTAAAAGCGCATTTTTCTCTTTTTCCTCCTTTTTTTCTTTTTTTTTTTTTTTTTTTTTTTTTGAAAAAAGCCGCTGTGCTCGGCGAAAACAGCAACGCCCACAAATATTTACAAAATCGCAGCTGCTCACAGCTGTTCACACGAAAAGACCTCTCTACCGCGCGAGAACCTGTCCCACAAACAATACCCCTTTCCCCCATCGATCCATCTCGTGACCAACGTTAAAAATTAAAAAAGGGAAATTATATTTTAGACACCGAAATTATTCCCCGTCGAACGTTGTATAAAATTTCGCGTAAAATAACGCAAAAATTATACGGCATCGAGGAAACGACTTGCACGTATATTTTTATATAAGTAAAAAATTAGTATATACACTTTTCCTGATAAGATCGTATTTTCGGTATTTCCGCGTGAAAATTCGTAATTTAAAAATTTCCTATACCAACGAAAACGTAGTTGCAAACACCCGGATCGGAGAGAAAGAAAATTCGAGAAGGGATCGCGAACACAGCGACGAAAATTTCCAGGAACGTAGCAGCTGACCGAACGAGCCCGAGAAATCGCGGCGTAAAATCGAGTAAATCCTCGCGGCCTGGGAACCGAGGGAACCAAGACTCGGTAATCTGAAGAACACGCACACGTAGCCAGTGGTGCACGTAGAGCGGAACATCGATCGATTAGTCGTGTGGCAATTTCGAGTGAAACGGCCCGTTTTAAGGCTTCGGCGTCTCGACGCGGTATCGGCTCGTCGCCGCTTGGTTCGCGCCATCGTCGACGCCTGCGAATTCTCGATTTCGAGAAATCTTATCTGACGGCGACGGCCCGCGCCGCCCCCCGCCCTGGCGGCGCCCTGCGCCTGCCCCCCACTCCGACGGCCGGGAAAGCGACATTGTCGGGGCAAAATATCCGCGTCGTTTCCCGCGGCGCCAGCTGAACCTTTGACGGCTAATTATTTCGCTTAATTAAAGTGAAACCCGATACGACCCCCGTCGGAAATTAAACAACGTTTTCGTAATCGAGCCCCCCTCCGCCGACCCGACCGCCTTCCCCCACCCACTGTTCGCGACCCCTCGTCTTCTACCTGGATTTATTTGCCGGGGTAATCGCTCAGTTTGCGAGCTCACCATCGCGTCACGGTGTACATTTCCGCGACGTGGCCGTTCCACACGTTTATCGTTTCGATGAATTAATGATTTCTTCCTTGTTTCTACTCTCTCCCTCCCTCCCTCCCACCCTGGCCTCCTCTTTGTGCTGGTTTCCGCGCGGTTTCACCCCTCCTCTCTCGCTTTTCCGCTGTACGCGGTGTGACTCTTCTTTCTCTCTTTCTCGCTCTCTCGCTCTTTCTCTCTCTCTCTCTCGCTCTGGTCGCGTGGTTTTTTTCTTCTGGTTCGGTTCGGTTTGGTTTGTTTCAATGGCTCGTCGAACGGGTATCGGTTGCGTGAATTTTTATGGATTAACGTTCTATCGACGCCGGATTAAAAACGTTCGGTCGCGGATACTGGTTCGATTAGAGCGGGTTGCGGCGGAAATTTCTTGTTTGAGTTTGATTTTGTTCTTTGCGCGCGAAGTGATGGAGCGGGACTTTTTGGTTCAGGTTCTCGTTCCAGGCTCCTTCCCCGCTTTTTTCCCCCTCCCCTTTCCTCCTCGTTTTGTTATCAGTGTGCGACCGGGATCCCTTAATTGCTCGAGAGAGAAAGGGACGCGCTTTGTTGCCTTTGTTACGTTAAATTTGATATTCAGCCGGGGAATAGAATAATCTTTATTGCTAGGTGCTATTGTGTCGCGTAATGGCGGTAATAGATGTTTAATAAATTGAAAGAAATTTCACACAGACACCTAGAGTGATTTTTCACGCCAGTTTTTAACCTAGTATATTTCTCGAGATTCCGAAACCTAACGCAATCGTCTCGACTTTTACCGAAATTACCGTTGATTTGAATACCGGAATTTGAAAACGATCAAAACCGTATGTCTAGATGAAAGATTTCGACTTAACCTCGGAAGCATTGTAAAGAACGGCGCGAACGGTGGCCGATAAATCAGTCCCGGCCTCTGGCGGCGGACCGTGGAACTCCGTGGAGCGGGAGTCCCGTTGACATCGGGGAAAGAAGGCTCGATTACTGGCCCGAGCGGCGGGCAGGTTGCCGGCGTAATACGTCAGGATNGAGCCCCGTCGCGATCGCGCTAATATCCAGCCATCGCGGAATAAACTGCATTTAATTACACGCGGCGTTCATCGCCGTTACCCCCGCCCCGGGGCCCGCCGGCCCACCCCACTCCGGAGCCCGTTCCAATCGCGTAGCCGGCGGCAGCGGAGTCGGTAGCGGCATTGGAAACGGGTATTTATTTCCACGCGGAAGAAAGAGAAACAGTAGGCCGCAGGGAGCGCATCGACCCTCCGTCGCTCGTCGGCCCATGGATCCTGGATGTTCGTCCATTAATCCTGCGAGCAAAACGATGCACCGCGTCCCACACCGGCGCCGCCGACGATGGGAACCCTTCTTGGTTCTCTTGGATGCCGGCCGAGTTATTAATGAGTTAACAGGATTTCCTCCGGTCGGAAAATACGCCGGGAAAAGCCTCCGGAGGATTTGGATTTCGGGTCGAGAAGCCAACGATCTTCTTCCTCTGTCTCGCTCTCCCTCTCGCTCTCCCTCTCGCTCTACCTCTCTCTCTCTCTCTCTCTGTCTCTCTCTCTCTCTCTCTGGCTGCCACGCCGGCTCGATCGTTCCGTGTTCCGACGGCGCACGCACACACAGAGACGGGACGATCACCGGTGTGCACGAGAGCGCGTCCAATTGATTGCCTCGAGAAGGTAGTTTGTGAAAAATTTAGCCGCGAGCTGGATGTGGGTCGAGGGAGCCGTGCCTCCAACTGCCGGCAGATTCCGCGGATCCTTCGGATCTACCGCGACCGGATGTTGCCAGGATCCGACCGTTTCTTGTCGGCATGGTGCAGACTGGTTTTTCCCTCCCGCTGTTTTCGATGCTTTTCGCTCGCGATTCCCTTCGGGTCGCCGAGGAAATCGAGGGTGTAAGGAAATGTGGATCGATCGATTACGATATTCTTTTTTTTAATCTCCTTCTTACTCTCGTCTGTTTCGACATCGTTGTCTCAAACTACGGGTACCGACGATAACGCGATAACGTATTAATGCTTCTATAATTTATTCTATAATTTCTAATAACGTATCTGAGTGTGGTCACTGATAAAGTCGACTTAAAGATAGAACCATTTAATTTCCAATAATCATAAAATAAATATAACACAATAGAAGTCACTTCGCGTATATTTCAAAGCCATAGGAAACGAATAAAATTCAGCAGCACATTTGAAAAGTGAGATCTATAGTTAAGGATAAAATTATCATAATTGCTATTAACTCACTAGCGCCACCACGTTCCGTATCTTCGATAAACGTCAATCGCGAATTTCGTATACGTGGTTAAACTATTTCTCGCTTATAATCGTGTAATCTTGGAGTTTTCTTCTCTCTGGGCGCGCCACGCGGTTCGTTTCCGCAGATTTTTCGCGAGAAGACCGAGGAGTTAATTCCCGGGACGATTAATCAGGATCGTGCGTTAATTTTCCGTACCGCGAGGCGGTGCGGGAATATTCAGCGGGCATGCATGTATATACAGCCATTAAAGCGCGAACCACCCGACGGACATTCTTTCGCATCGTTTCCACGTCCGACCAATCCAATCCACGGTATAAAAGGTTCGGCTGAAATTATCGGGAAGACTGGACGTTCGGGGAAAAACGGAACGAACTACGTAGATTCGAAGCGAGGGGTTTAGTCATCGCTTTCTAAGCGGCTTCCGTGCCGATTCGAGCCTCCATAGAGATCAGGGAATACGTCGGGACCCGGTGCTTCCGGCCAGGGATCGATATATCGGCAGACCCCTATTGCGAGAAGCTAATCGCCCGGTCTCAAGCTCGTACTAGCTTTCGCGATCATCACCGCGGGCACGGTTTGAAAAATACCTCGGCTGGAATATTCCGTTTAACCTGAATTATTAAACGGGTTTATCCGCGCCCTGGGTGTGAATTAATTAGGCCTCGGAACAAATTCACGCGAGGACTATGCGTTCCGAGCTTTTTATCGCTTTCGAAAATTCTCACCAACCTTTCAACGTCGCGCGATGCCGTTCCGAACGATTTCGTGGTGAACGAGGGCGAGAGTTAGGCGTGTCTCGTGGTAGAACGACACTATGGTTTTCGAAACTACACGGATTTTTTGGATATCGTGGAAATGTGAGGTTTCATGCTGATTTGAGGTGAATTTTTAGTACTGTTGCCGCGATTGTTTAGTTAAGGGATGAAATGGAACTTGGAACATTGTCACGTAAGAATATCACACGATTTCATAAAATTGTCATATTTTTAATTGTATCAGCATTCATCGATATAGAGAATATTAAAATTTCCGTTGTATTCCGCTTTCAATTCTAGAGAATATACAAAAATTGGCAAATTATTATTTCGTTNAGAATATTAAAATTTCCGTTGTATTCCGCTTTCAATTCTAGAGAATATACAAAAATTGGCAAATTATTATTTCGTTCCCTAATTTCTACCGATAGATGTATAATTAATTAGATCAGACACGCACCATCGTAGCTTCTCTATTTCACCCTCTTTTGTCCTAATTATTCCTCCTATAAATCAACTTCGTTCCTAAAAATGTATTTCTGTGTCCGAAACGAATAAACTAATACTCGAATATCCCGTAGTCATTTTTAATTTATCTCTTCATATATTGAAATTACAAACCCAGAATGTTTATGGAAAACACATCGTCAAAGTCTTCGCATTTTTCTGCAAAATATTTAAAAAGGCATCAGCGTTCACCGATATATTTTCCGTTGTATTCCACTTTCAATTCTAAAGAATATACAAAAATTCGCAAATTATTACTTAGATCAGACACACGTTATCGTAGCTTCTCTATTTCACCCTGTTTGTCCTAATTATTCCTCCTATAAATCAACTTTGTTCCAAAAAATATATTTC
>NIJG01000029.1:828794-844519 GCA_002201625.1 Euglossa dilemma
TAAACGAATAAACTAATTCTCTAGAATCCCGCAGTCATTTTATTTCTTCACGTATCGAAATTACAAACTCAGAATCTCCGTGAAGAACAAATCTTCACATTTTGCAGTAAAATATTTAAAAAGACAGCATCGTTCACCGATACATTTTCCGTTGTATTCCACCTTCGATTCAAAAGAAAATACAAAAATTCGCAAATTATCATTTACACCAGACACGGACCATCGTAGCTTCTCCATTCGGTCTTTTTCCCCCCTAATTATCCCCGTACAATTATACGGGAATACCGGAAGCATGGGAGAAACGACAGGCGGGAAATACATATTTCTCCGTGCGCCCGATTCGCCGTGGCCGAATACGCAATCTCACCTTCGGATTCTTTCCCCCGAGCCGGCAGTCTCCTCCGACTAAAACCCCATTTCCTATTCCTCCTTCTCCCCGTTCGCCGAATCGCTCTGCTCATCAACAAATTTCCAATCCCCATTACCGGGCAGAAAATTCGTAGCCGGAACCCGAAGCCCGACGCTGGAGCGCCCCCTCCGCTCTCGTCGTAGTCGTAGCGGAGCGCGTGCAGGCGGGAAAGAGCGGCGTCGGCGGCGTCGAGAGGGGCGTCGAGAGGCGAAGAGGAAGGGGGCTCGGAACGGCGTGGCTCAGTGGGGAGGGGGAAAAAACGGCCCATAAATATTTATGCAGCGCCACGGGTAGCCAGGCCGCGAACGCGAGCGGCGCTGCATCGATATAATTCACGGTTATCGATCGAACGCGCCGGAAACCGCGTTTTCTTCCCCGCGATCCGCTTATCGCCGCGACACCGGATAGGAAGGCGCGCGCTACGCCGCCTGACGTCCACGAAGATGCCGACCGATTCGTTCAACCTGTTGCAAGGCCATTAACATCGACCCTACGTGTCCTCCATCGATTCAGCCGGCGTGCACGGGCTACCGTGTAACGCTGGGTGTGGCGGCCGACCTCAGAAAACCGGAAAAAGAGAAAGCGACCGAGGCGGAACGAAAAGCGGACCGACGGCCGGCAGAAATCGGCACGCGACGCTCGAAACACGCGCGCCGCCATCGACCCGCGCCGCGATCGCCACGAACATCGCAGGGAGGGATGAGGGGGGCGAGAGGGGGAACGGCCCTCCTTTCTTCGCCAACTCGTTCTGCTCGTTTCGTTTTTCCCCCTTTTTCTCTCTCTCTCTCTTTCTCTCTCTTCCCTTTTTTCGTCTCGTTTTCTTCGGTTTCTTGCCGGCCAAGGGTTTCCATCTTTTTCTTCCACCTTTCCCTTTGTCGCGATCCTTTTTCGGCCACGAGCTTCGTTTTCGACTGCCACTCGATTTCGTTTCGAATTATTAACGAACTGGATTTTTTTGTTTGTTTTTGTCGTTTTCGGTTGGAACGATCCCTCGGGACCGGGAAGCTTCGTTTCCATTTTCTCTACCGCTTTTCTCCTTTTTCTTCGCCGCTTCCTCTTATCCTGCCGCTTTCTCGTCTGCTTTGTTTTCTTTTTCTTTTTGGTTTTGGTAGAGACGAAAATTTGAGACAGGGTCGAGACTTTGTTGATGCTGAGGTTTTGTTCTTGCTTTTTCTCTTTCGTTACGACGCGAGACGCGCAATTGCGACTTCGTTTCTCCTGATCTGTTGGTAAAATAGATGCGGTGTTGCGCAAAAATATTTCTCCCGCGAATTATTCTGCGGTATTCGAAGTGAAAAAGTATTTGTTACAGGATGAACTTGTACTTGGCGTTATGGCTGTACGGTTTCAGCGCAAATTGGATAGAATGGTTAATTCGAATTAAGAATTCTTTTTACAGGCCGTATTGCCGCGTAGAAATGTGGCGGTAAATAATTTCGTTATTCATGATTCAAATTGGTACAGCTTACGTTATTTAATACCGTGAAACGTTAAACGTTGCCGGGGAATAGTTCGCGGTGTTCGTTGTTGCATTAAAAAAAAATATCGAAATGAATCGAAAAATCGAACGACGGTAATTCTAACAATATTAAATATCAGCTGCGCGTATTTTCCCATCGTTCCCAATAAATTTTGCTAATCTCAGCGTCGAAACCTTTCTATCGAATGTTTTAATCGTCACTAAAAAGATTATGTACACCCCCGGTCATAAGTATAACTTCTATAACTGATACAATCATCCGAAATCAAATGACAAAATCGCCGTAACCTTTATCTAATTTCCACTTGTCTGTAGCCAATCTTAGATTCTCAAAATTCTTTTTCAAAAATTCTCTTTCTCTAAACGTTGCTAAATACATATCCAAACTGTAATTCGTTCTGCGATAACGATTCGCATCCACGAATAGGGAACAAAACGGGGGAGAAAATCCAAAAGCAGTAAGAAATCCATAGAAACGTTTCCCGACCTAACAAAATCGAGCTTCGCGGGAGAAATGGCCGAGAACTCGCCGCTGAAGAATATTTTCTTAAGCAACAAACGTCCTTCAGCTGACAAGGACTGCTCCGCGGACGCGAAATTTATCGGAACATCCATTATTGCGATTACGTACATCAATGCTCTCTCATGATTAGTTTGCAGGCACACCTGTCCACGTATTAATCCGGCATTTAATCACCCTACGCGCGTAGGCCGCCATGACCGTCGCCCAAGAACTCCGAATCGGCCGATCCCATGTGCAATTGCGCCCTCGGCTTCGACGCCCGCGTCGATTTCGCGATGACGAGGGAAAAATTGGTATCGTCGGGTTACCCAGCTCGCGACGATAATATCCGACGTGGCCCGGGTAACGATACCGGCCACGATCCAAGGTAAAATTAGGGTCACCTACGATCGATACCGCCAAGTGGCAGAGCCTGCGGACTGCTGTTGATTGCGATCGAAGGTAAAATTAGTGTCACTGGCGATTGATAGTAGCAAGCAGCGAATCCTGCGGACCAGTTCGGTGCCGATTGTGGTCGTAGGTTAAATTAGTCACGGCTTCGATCGATACCGGCAAATGATAGAGTCTCGTAAGAACCAGTAGCTACTTCCCAGCGTAGATCGAAGCAGTACACGTATGTTTATTAGAGAATAATCCACCAAGCGAGATTATACGTTGCCAGCGCGATCGTGGAACGTATGATAATGAGACCGGTAATTTATGGCTTGGATTACGATATTTCGATTTTTATCCGCTACTTCGCCGGATCTTCGCCTGGAATGCGAGGAAATTCTTCGTTTCAAATGTTGCTTAATAAACAGGATAAAACATCGTTGCGAAAATAGCGTCCACTTTAACGTGGGAAGCGCGAAGATCGGAGTGTTAGAAATTTCGAATTTTCTTGCCTTCATCCGAGCGTCATTCGATATTACGAATTTTAACATATCGGTATTTATTTCTACTCCACGCAAAACGAATTTCCACCGTTCGGAAGTACTCCGAGTCTTTTCGGAAGGCTAGCACACGCGAAACCTTTAATTCACCCAAAATCCCGGCAGCCTGAGAAACATCTAAAATTCCTACGTGTTAATACCAGAAAAAACTGGCATTAAAGCTCAAAGAGCCAGTTTCCGCCGAATATCGCGAACCCTTTACATCGTGGAAAATTCTCCATCGACGAATTCGTGCGAGCTTGCTGGAAAAATAATTTAAATGTCCGAGGTTGGAAAAATTCGCGGCCTACGAGGGCAATTTCCGGTGTTGCAAAGTATCAGCAAGTACCGGTAGAAGCCCGGTAACCAAACGCGAAGGGATTAAGCATTTGTAAATTTAAAGCATCCCGCAGGAACGGCCGGAGCAGCGCGATAAATTACAAGACACCCCCGGCTGGCGCAGAAGCTCGTCAGAGAGCCGGGGCGACTCGTCGAGTCGGAAAGCGCCCCTTATTAGCATCTCGGGCGCGATCTCTGTCGCATGCGATGTCCCGATTAATCAGCAGCCGGCCGCGTGGCCAAAACGAGCAAAGATATCGGCTCGATAACCCGAGGCAGCGTGGAAGCGTGCGATCGTGGCCGCGCGAGCGTGGCTCGCGATCAGCCGGAAAATCAGGCGGCGCTCCTCGCCCCGTGGCCGTCGCAGCAACCCCGCATGGTCCTCTAACCCGAGGGCCGTGAATGAGGAAGGGATAATGATTATAATAATAATAAGAGAGCCACCCCTGGGCGGCGTATCATAGACGGCGACCTATTACGCGAAACACGACACCGGCGCCGGTCCGAGGCTGGAACCACTTGTAAAAGCGAGCGAGAGGGCCGAGCGCCGATGCGGTCTGGCTGTGCGGGTAGGAGAGAGACGGAGAGAGGCTATACGGTCGCCAGTGGCGGTGGAACGATAGACGGAGACGAGAGAGAGAGCGAGAGAGCGGGCGAGAATCGGCCGCGGGCAAAAGACGAGGACGGTGCAGCGACAGGCGATAGCGAGGCGCGCGAAACGAAGAGAGAGAGAGAGAGAGACGGTGAGGAGAGGGTGAGAGAGAGAGAGGGGGTTGGTGAGGCCACCGCGCCACCGGTGGTGAAACAGAACGGGGCAAAAAGAACGCGGAGAACGAGCTGGCTGGCTGGCTGGCTGGTTGCATGGCGCGGGGCGGCAAGACGCCGGGAAACGAAAGAGCGAGAGGGGTTGGTGGCCGTATAGCTGGAACACGCTCGAGGGAGCCAGGCTAACGGAGGAGCAGGAGGAACAGCGCGGCAATGGCAGCGGGAGGAAGAGGCTTGGTGGGACGGGCGGCGGCGCGGCGCGGAGCGGAGCGGCGCGGCGCTGGCGTTGCGGGGGCAGGGGCAGCGACGAAACGAGAGGAAACGAAATGCACGGGGATATATATCGAGGGTACGAGGGACGCCGAACGAGGCCAGGGGAGAGGGGCCAGGAATTCTGACTCTGGATGCGAAAGAGCCGGGTACCGCTCTCTCTGTGGTGTGCAAAACTTCCTTGCGATGCACCGAGAGCACGGTCGAACGAGAGAGCGAACGGCGAAAGAAGGAAAGAGGGAGAGCGGGGCGGAGAAAAAGAGGGAAACCGAACGAGAGAGAGAGGGAAAGAGCGAGCGGGAAAGAGAGAGGAGAACGACCGAGAGCCAGGAACGGGAACGGGAACGGAACGTAGGTTGGGGTTGCCGGGAAAGGGGTTGGGGCGGGTCGGAGGGAGGGTGTCGAGTACCAGGCAGAGAGGGAGCGGGAGAGAGAGAGAGAGGGAAGGCGGCTGGTGAACGGAGACGGAGGATGAAATCGTAACCCGGCTCTGGATGAGAGCCAGCATGAAACCCATGGTGTGCGAAACTCCCCGTGAGAGAATGAGGGGAAAAGACAGCCGCGCCGGCCGAGATAGCCCACGCATGCAGTCAGAAAAGAAGAGAGAGGGAGAGGAGAGCGAGAGATGGCGAAGGAGGAACGAGAGGAGACGCTTGTTTGCCGGTATCGTAATCAATGGGTTAGGAGGATTTCGGCTAGCGGCGGCAACCTCTGGTCTCCGCGACGAGCCAGCGGTTTCTCTCTCTCTCTCTCTTTCTCTCTCTCTCGCGTCGTTGGCCGAGCGCGTACGTCTGTCTTCGTTTAGCGGCGGTCCATCGGTTTTGGTGCATGGGACGTCCCGTTATTGGGTAGCCCAGGCCGCAACGCTGGATTTATTTTGTTTATTTATTTATTGATTTATTTGGAATGATTTCGCCGGTCATTACCGGTCGATCGCAGGATATTATCTGCATGATAATGGTCCGTGCAAACGTTCCGGACGGTGGGCTTCATTTATCCAGCCGATAATGAGCAAGGAATCTGCGGTTTGAAATCGTATTAAGCCCGTTCGAACGTGTCGAGCCCTTTTTCGCGTAGTTCCAATTTAGCCGGCCATTATAAAATATCGAAATTGTCTTGGTAAATTGAATAGAATTAATCGAAGTGATACTCGCGGTTCGCCAACGAGTGCCATCCGTTCAGGACGCCTCGTACTTCTCGATTCGTCGTTGTTACAGCTTTTCGTTTAGAGTATAGTCTTTCTCGTAACTCGTCTTCGAACGTTTAGAACCCGATTGCTTGATCGGATAGAAGGATATACGAGTAACAAGAGGAAAAACGGGGAATGTCTGTCTAGTGATATCAAGTGCGCATCTACTAGGTAAGAGCAGAAACCCCAGACTACGAAACTGAACTCTGAAACGTTAGAAATTTCTTTTCTTCATAGTTCTCGTGACGATATATGTTTCTCTTTGAAAAATTTTGCGAGCTAACCGCAGGGAAGACTGGCCGCGAATAGGATTCGTTGTAGCAATCTTGGTCATCAAAATCCGGTTAAGTTTCTCGATCCATAGAACGCCATTAACATATCCGCCACCGAACGGATTAAGTTTGATACGATGGCAGAACTTGCTAATTAGTCACGAGTTTTCAACGTGTTCCGCGGAAGATTCGAATAAGATAAGCATATTTACCTTGACGTCTAAGTTGCAACGAAGGATCCGAGATATAAACAAATTCCAGCGGTATTCGCGGTACGTACGTTTATTAGCACCGGATCGATTAAGAAAGGTCGGTTGTTCGATCTCTCGAATCGTTATGAACGAAACTCTGAGAAGAATAGGCGCATGAAGATTCGAAATCGCGTTTACCATCAGCCACGAAGATTACTAAGATTACCAAAACGATAATCTGGAATTTTTTAATTTCACTTTTCAACGCGAACCAACTAAAAGCCCGATAACACTGACCTCTTCCCGAACGAAGCGGAGAAATAATCGATCGGACCGAAAAAATTCGCGAAACGTTTTTTACCGCGAGAAATTCCGATCCAAATTGTACGTCAAAAAAAGGGGGAGGAAAGGGGGTGGGTGAAGAATAAAAAAACCGGAGAACATCGGACGAGAGCGGAGGATGAAGCCGGTGGATTCGCGAGCCGCCTGTTCGTTAACGACCATCCTAGCGTTCCGTCGGCGTTCACTTTTACGGGCAAGGGTTAAAGGGTAGCCCGGTCCAGAAGGGTGGAAAAGGGCGAGGCGTCGGCCAAGGAACGATGTAAATTTAAGCAGGCGAAAAGCGATACGCGGCGCAATGGTGTGACATTCAAACGTTCGATGCTCCAGCGACCTTAAAGCGTAATGGTTTTACGGTACGTCAAAGCTGGAAGAGTACCGGAACTGTCCGGGGGTGAAAATGGGGGTGGCTACAGAGAATCGAGGTTGCTCGTAGGGGGTTTGCGCTCTGACGGGGCCATTACACCCTTGATTTCATTACGGCAGCCTTGCTAGTCAACTGCAATCTCTCCTTCTGCCGCGCTCACACCCTCGTCTTTCCGTTCCACCCCCGATATTTCTCCCGCCAGCTCGCTCGCCTCTCTCGTCCCACCCGCCCCCCTTTGCGCTCGCCGTTCTTGATTTCACCGTTTTTCTCCCGTAACGTTGCCCTTTTGCCCTTTTTCCACGCTCTTCCCTTTCTTCTCCCGGCTCTCTTCCTCTCTCCCACCCCCCACGACGCTTCGTTTCGCCCGTTTTCTTTGACATTCCCTTTCGCAACTCGCATTCCATATTTCCCTTTTTCGTCTCCCCTCCCCTCGCCCCGCTGGCAGCCCACGTCTCGCTTCCCGTTTCCTCCATTTTCGTTTACGTCCTTCCACTTCCTTCCACCCCCGCCACGACCACTCGCATTCTTCCCATCCACGTTTCACCACCGTCCCGCTCTCCCCCGACCCCCTATCCCGAGCTGCTTCCGTCGCTCTTCGTTCCTCATCCTTTAACCCTTCCGCCGTATCTTCGTCCGCCCCGCAGCCACCCTCTCTTGATATTCCGCGCCTGGAGCCGCCTCATCGTTATTCTCCGCTCGCTCGCCTCTTCTTCTTCCTCGCCGACCACGACTTCTCCTCCTCTACTCCTCCCAACCCCCGCTACGCCCCGAAATCCGTCGAGCTCCGCCGATATTTATCTTGTCGAGTTCGCCCCGACAACTTGGAGCGCGCGCACCATCGCTTGATTGACTGCAGCCGGAGTCGTGCGTTCGGGCCTCGCAGCCAATTTGCATGAGTATTAGGAGGTAATTGATAGAGAGGGCCGGATGAAGCGTGAAACGAACGCGCCGCGCCGAGGCTGGTCCTCCACCAGGGATGCGGCTGTGATTGCCAAGATTTTCCGCTAATTAGATGCCTCGCAGGGGTTGCGCCGCGATTTCGTTCCGGTTCCGCTCCTTTTTCCACCCAAACTTCTCGACCAGCAATTTTCCGAAATCTTCCTCTTCCCGTACCGGAGCAACGGGTGCAGTTGAACAGCTTCACGATACAACCGAGGAGTATATAGTAAAGTAGGTGATTTTTAAAAATTTTGCTATTCCAGTGATTAACTAAGGTAATTTTTGTTCTATGTAAGCGTTTTTAAATTTTTCGTGAAATTCTCCTGGCTTTTTGATCCTTCTTTCGATATAAGTTCTTCTCCCTTTATCTGCGACTGGTCGTGGTTTAGTGGCAAGGGGCGTGGTCTCGCGTTGCTGGGATTGAAGAATTTTTTTCTGCAGGACTTGCACGTATAGTTTTACCCTGTTGAACTATCTTTGGATAACCTAGATGTGGTTGAATATTATTGAAAAATTCTACGATTTTACAGATTACGAGAAAGTAGTTTTGGAAATGTTAGTGTTTGGATGATTGAGCGAAGGGTGTGGTCGAATTTTATTATTATATTATAGATGACGTGTGTTATTATATATAATATGAAAGACATGGTGATAGAATAGGGAGAACGTACATAATTAATAAAGTGCATGTAGGGGTAAATAAAGAAGAAACGAGCGGACAACATATGGAGTGAAAATGAAAGTGCAAATTGGTATATAATTTTGCGGTTCTTATCATTTCGCATTTGCTATTAAAATCACCTGGATATATCCTGGCATTCTTACGCTATGCGATAAATATTCCTTAATTAATGCTTAATAAATTAACGTAATAAATCGTGTTGTCGTGGAGGCAACCTTTTGGGTATGTAGGTTAATTGTAGTCGACTGGAAGAAGTAAGGTGTCGCCAAGTGGTGTGACATATCGAAAGTAATGTAATTATGGGATGAGCAATTAAAATTGGGTACACAGGTTACCACTCGAAGCGATAAAGAAAGTTCTGGCAAACACGTGTCCTTCTGCCCGAGCTATGGCCATTTTTATACTTCGGTAATACGCAGTTGTCAGTAAGTGTAAATTACAGTATACTTCGGTAATTACGGCTGCTTGCTCGTACGGTCATCTTCATCGCGAGTGTAAACCTGTAATTTTTTAAATATTGCAAACGTCCGCGGCTTCCTGTACGTATGTATGCGCAAACAATTTAACAGAATCAATTACGCTATCTTAATTTGTTATTGAAGCTTCAGGGAATATAAAAACGAGCATAACTGAAGAACAAGGTTACAACGTATCATCAGTAAAATAGGCCCCGTGTTATGAAGTACTCTGTATAATGAAGAAATATGCGATACGTCAAACGTTCAGAATGTAATTTAAACGACAGAAAAATACCAGGAAGTAAGCGAGCATGTAGTATCCAAAATTTCAGGAAAGAACGACGTACAAAGACGCATTAATCCAGAATCATAAATTTCTTTATTCGCAGGTGAAGGAAAAATATAAGTAATTATTACCTTTTCGAGCTCTTAGTTCCGTAATAGTAATTGCAAAGCAGAAATAAAAAAAGTGTAGACACTTACAACTATCGTACGAAATTTTTGTTTGTTCTATAAATACTTCCTAAAATCTCCTATATTCTCAGATTCTACCACGTAGAAACAAACAAAAGTTAACACTTCTTTTGTGACTAAGAAAATAAAATTAAGAAGATATAAAGGCACTTCCAAGTAACATGGCCTATTGCAAATTAAAACTACAGCCTTTCTTGTCATACTAAATTCTAACATTTCAATGATTTCTAAAAATCCCACCTTCTCGAATTCTAATACCCCTGCCAAGAAATTTTCGGCCAAACTCGATGTTATTTAAAATTAATCGAAATAAATAATAAATAATTCGATATTTCCTAAAGTGCTGCGATACAAGTAAAAACAAAAAACAATTGAAACCTTTTTAAACTAAGGAAAACGATTGAGTCTACCTGGTACCATAATATCTAAAATTGAGAAAAAGACGAAACTTTCTTCGCGACCAACGATGACATTTCTTTCTTTCGAATCTTAACTTACCTCTCATCGATCCTGCCGAGGGTTTACTCATTTTTCGCGTCAGATACTGGTCGTTCCTGTGTTTAATTCGCGAGTGCTTATCATTACGCGAACGCTCCTGGTATCTTTCACCAGGGTTCGAGCCCGTAAAACGGAGCCCGGCCGGTGACCGCAAGAAAATACGCCTTGCACGCGCGTACCAAAGCGCGCAATCAGTCGGCGTTTTTTGCCTAATCCATTATTCAATCAGCCATTTCGCCGGGGCGTTGATTTCTCGACCGCAATAGCGGCCCGTTAGAACGTTGCCGCGAATTTCGCCTAGCTTTTGCCGCAGCGATAACTGCATCATTTCGGCTCGCAAATTCGCCGGGACAATTGCGACGGTGAACGGGAATTTCTGTAATCGGCATTTTAAACGATCGCGAAAGGCGGCCCCGCGGTTTAATTGCGAACAACGATACGCTCTGCGTGAACGTCGAATTAATTATTTACGTCACCCTGGACCGTGTTTGAAACGAGTCCTTGAAAAACTCTAATTAACTACTTAATGCTCCGTGACAACTCCACTAAAAGCGGTCGCACGACGCCGGGGTGCCGGAACGTTGGTGTCCGGGGGGTTGGAAGGGGGTCGCGGAGGCGACGATGGCGCGAGAGAAAAAAAAATCGCCATTAATTACCGCAAATTGAATTTCGGCAATCACCGAAAATGCAATTAACATTTTACCAACTCCCCCACCCCAACCGCCGCGGCGCCGGTGTCCGCTCTTTTATCGGAAAGGTATCAAGGAGATATTGTACGCGACAATATAAATTAGGCGAAATATTAACGAGGTACTCGTATAATCCGTATAGGAAGTCGGGTTAATTGTTATTTTTATTATCCGACCGATCGAACTGCTCGCCGTCGAGCAGATCCAACTTCCCTGGCTCCTTCCTCCGCCAATGTAACGCTTTTATGGAGGAATTATGGGGGTTGCGAGTTTTCCAGCCTTTCACGGGGTCTCTGGATTTTTAAGGATCGGATCAGGCGAGCGGCGCACGGAGATTTATACGATTTTTGTATTAGGCAGGGACTCGAGAGTGGGTTTGTCTTTGCATAATAATCGCAACGAAAGAAATTTCAAACAGTTTCGTCATTCGATGCATAGATACGAATGACTTTAATACATCCACGAAACTTCCACCTAACTTTTAAGATAGGAAGCTTTTAAAAAATACCAGAGAAAGTAGAAATATTTCATAGAAAATTATGATATGGAAGTGCGAAAGCAGTTGCAGTTTGTAAAAGTACTATCAATAGCAAATCGTTCGTTTGATTTCGGAAGGTGTGCCCGAATCTACTTAAAACGAATAAAAGTCGATGTCCGAAATAACTCAAAGGCCCGAAACTGAAAAAAGGGAATTAGAATTAATCGGAAGTTATATTCCGGCGGCGATCCGGAAGAAAGATCGAGGCTAGATGGGACACGGATAAAACGTGGAACCCTTACGGGGTCCTTCTCCCCTCGCAGTGTTCAACGATTGACCTTCGACCCTCGCAGCCACCCTTACTCCTGTGTCTCTGCTGCGGCCACAGTTTGTGGGTGACCGCAAGTGGCTGAAAATCGCCGCCACGAGATTGATCGTCTCCCGGTGATTGCCGCTCCGTCTTCTAACGGAGAAATCTCGGCCACCCGATTGATCTACCGCCTCTAACGATTTACGAGCCGACGTATTTTCCTTGTTCCGCCAAATTTTTACCCCGTACATTTCGGACCACCGGCATCGACTCGCAGGGAACGTCGACTTACCGGTGTCACGAGTTTTTTCTCGGACCGATCGAAGCGAGGAATCTTCGATTTCTTCCCGGAGAAGAGAAGAGATGATTGTTGTCAAATAAACTATACAGAATCTTGGGATTGAGCATTTCGAAAGCTGAGAAACGTGGTCTGTCAGAAAATTGAAGAATCGAAAAATCGGTGTGATCTGTCAAAACGGTAGCAAATTTCAGAGGAATCTTGAGTTCTCAATTTTATCAACGATAAAACACAAGAATCCTTAAACACTCCGAATCTTATCTCATTCCCAAAAAATCGTCGATCATACAAATCAAATCCAATCGGATGAATCTGCTGCCGGAATACATATCGTGGTACGTTGTGAAACAAACGAAACCTAAAACCCTGCGGCCGTGAGGAGTCAGGAACCAAAAACCCAAGCCGGACAGGAGGAAAAAGAAAATAAACCTCGCCAATCCCCAGTCCGCGCACGAAATTAATCCGGCGATCGATCGGATCTTCGGCCTGGAGCTCCGTCGAAAAGAAGAAGAAGAGGAAGAAGGAGAAGAGAAGAAGAAGAAGAAGAAGAAGTCGGAAAAAGGAGGAAGAAAAGGAGACACGAGCGTCAACAAGCCCGAGCAGGAGGACAGTCCTCGAAAGGCCGCTGGCCACTTGTTGTCCACCCCCTCGGCTTCCTCGAGCCGCGCATTTCCCAGAGGGTGGAAGCGAGGCCGGCCGGTTGCATGTCGACCACTTCCTTCTCCGCGGCCAGGAATTATATTCCGTCCGGCAACAGAAACCCATCCTCTCTCCCTCTCTCTGTCCCTCTCCGCTTCTTCCTCAGCCCGCAGCCATCGGCGCTCGTTTCCAGGGGAAATCTTCCCGGACGTTGACAGGGGGAAGGGGTTGGTCGGATCCGGAATGAGTTGAACGACGACTCGGCAAGTAGTCCGGGACGAGGTGAAACGGGTGAGCAATCACATTACCGGGGGAGCCACCCTAGCCCTATTTCGATATCCCCGTGTCGCCTGTCTGCGCCGAACCTTCGACCCTCCCGCTTCGATCCACCCTCTAGTCTCCCTGTCCCACCACCCCCTACGCCCACTTCCCTCTCTCTTTCTCTCTTTCGCTTCGTAGCCGGTTTCTCGTCGCGCTTAACGGCGCTCGCGCTGGAATCGAGCCGTACTCGCCGGATTATCAATCGAGAGCCACTTTCGGCCGGTCGTGAATAACTCCGGGTCGGTCGAGAACCAGGGTTGGGTTAGGTTCCGCGGCGGGCCGAGGCAAGGAAATCGCATCGGAGGGAAAAACGCGGCCGGAAGCGCTGATCGATTTCGAGAGAGACGGTTTTCCGCTCGAAGTGCCGCGAGGACTCCGACGGTCGCGTGCATGGTAAATGGGGTGGGCACCCTTTTCGTGGGAAGATGTCAGGAAATCGTGGAAGTGCTCGCAGCGGGTCTGGCTTCGCTTTGCCTTTTTTTTCCTTTTTTTTTATTTTTCTCTTTCCTCCTTCCTTCTCCTGCTCGCTTTAAATTCGGGTTCCCCGGGTTCTCGGAGTTTCGGACGACGGACAGCGGGCTGGATTTGGACTTTCGGGGAGAACAGTGACTAACGAGAGGCTCGTGTTTATTCGTGTACAGCGTGTGATGTAAATAACGATTAAAGTAGCGCGATGGAAGTAAACGTTTCGATATTAATTAAACAGGATGTTTCCGATGAATTCCAAAATCGAAGGTCCTTTAGGTAATTCCAAGGTTCGTTTCCGTTAGAGACAAAACTGGTTCCTCGTTGAAAAATTATTGATAACACGGCGTGAAGAATATTTGAGATTCGCTTGTAGAAATGGGACCGAAGAAAATATAATACTGTATAAAATTCGACATGAATATACTCCTTGACCGATTAGCCTCGATACCTAATATCCTAGGTTATCGAAGATTAAAAAGAAATTGTTATATTCATCTAGCACAGGAATAACTCTAAATTATGAACGCTTACTCTATCTATAATCGAAATTTCGAATTTCATCGTTAATCGACGCATCTAGATTTTGGTAAACTGACAAACGCGAGATCCACTGGAATATTACGAACGGATGGAAAGATTATAAATTTCACGAAAAAGATTCGATTTATGTAGGGCAGGCTCCCCAACGATGAAACCGGCAAATTTCTCGAAGCACTTAACCGGCGATGCGCACCAATTTTCCAAGCCCTTCTGTCACGATTCTTGACCAGCTCAAACGATCGGAATTGTCACTTAAATTGGTCGTTGCCCTCCGCTTAGGCCTATTCCATCCGTGGCTGGCTTCTCTGTCGACTAGAGAGTAGAAAAGTTCAAAGAAGCTTCGGCTTCAGCCGGTTCGATAGCTCGTAAATCGAGGTCGCGGGATCAAAAAGGCCCACGGAGTAGCTGTCAGGGATTAAGGAGTGGAAAGCGCATTCACGTGGCCGCTTGCGAAGGCGAGAGAAGGTATTTCTTTGAGTTCTTCACGGTGCTTCGCCAAGGAACGTCGAGATTGCCGGAGAGAACTGGTTGCGCTTTTTCCACCGGTGAAAGCACCTTGCTCAAAATAATTAGGCGTTCGAGTGGCCGGACAGTTCTGATGAATGGATCAGGTATGGAGGATAAAGGAATGGTACGTACTCGGCACGATAAAACGTTGAATAAGCGGTTAATAAATGTTTCCAGAATACGAGCAATGTTGAAAATTAAATTAAAATACGCCCGTCGGATTTAATTAATTCGCGCAGTACGTTTCGGTGTCAAATAATATCGTTTGATCGTTCTTACTTTCCGTCGTTCGTTCGCTCTCTCGAGGAGATGCAAATGGAAAGAAAGGAGATATTCGAGAGCGATACACGCGGGCTTGGGAGATATCGACGCGGTTCCGAATGTCAACGTGTACGCGGACGATTACGAATTTCGAATACCAAACGACTCGCGCCAGAATCCTAGAACGATTACCTTAAAGTCGAAAGAAAATTCGCAACCTACGGAAATTAATCCAAGAAAAGAAATTTTTACATAAAACGCTATAAATTACAAAAATAAAAAGTCAGACTACAAGGTCGATTCGTTGCGTCTAACCACATTAAGACGATGTTCCACTTAACTCACTAGCGCCACCGCGACACGCATCCGCAACCGCTGCACGATTTTCTAATTAATTAAACATTCAACCACGAGCTTCCGCCAGGAAACCTCAAAGTTTCGCGACGTATCGGCGAACCCGTGAGAAGTTGCGAAGAAAAACCTGCACCCTAAGCGAGATTAAAACCCGCGCTCCCCTCGACAGGGCGAAACCCAGCGCGGCAAGAGTGGGAAAAGTGGGTGCAGATAATGGGAGGGAATATCAGGAACGGCCGATCTAACCTCTGGCGCCCGGTCCGCGGCGCGCGAAGAAGCAAACAGGCCATCGGGCGAACTCGCCGCACCGGGGATCCGTGGGCGCGATAAACATGCCTCGTGTCCGGCGGACGTCCACGAGCCAAACGCGGCACGGTCGAAAGCATAAGGTATTGGACGCGAAACGTCAGTGCAGCACGTGAAAGCGGAACGTCGCACACAGAGAGAGGCTTGCGCTCGTGCTCGCGCGCGCACACACGCGGCACCGGTGGCGCGCGCGCCAGCACGGTGTCAGTTTGAAAGTGCGAGCAGGCATCGGCCCGCGGCGCGACGCATCGATCCCCACAGCCGTTACGTACAACGGCTAACCATGATACAGATACCAGAAATCCACTTCCACCATCTCGTGCGGGAATGAACGAACGAACGCGTGGGCGTGGGTGCGCGTTTACACGCGGCCACGTTACCCGCGTGTTACACACGCCGCGTCCCGTTCCACCCTTCTGTCCCGCGCCGTATCCCGCGTCCCTCCGCG
>NIJG01000029.1:844762-860006 GCA_002201625.1 Euglossa dilemma
CGCCCCCACCCCTCCACCCGCCGGTCTGCACACGGCCCTGTGTACCTGGCGCCGCTGCAACACGGCCCGCCATCATTTTAATGAAGATGTAATTACGGCCGTTTCGGCGCCGGAATCAGCAACGCGACCGCGCCGCGCCACGACACATCGACTCGCATTATTGGCTGCCTTATTAACCGGCGCCGCGTGCACACACGCGCTACCTGGCCCGGCAGGTGCACCGCTCGCCCGAGGGATGTGGAAAGAGAGACACCGGGCTGTCGGAACGCAGGTGGAGCGCGGCAGGAGGAGGGGGAGGTGGCAGAAACGCGACGGAGTGGGGGGAACAGGCCGAGTGGTGGGGGAGGCTCGAGGAGCGGTACAGGAAATTGAGTGGAGTGACGGGCCTCGGCGAGAGCTTCCATTTGAATTCATAGGGAAAATTGGGGAAAGTTTGAATTGGGTTAAGTGCCGGTGGGAGGTTAAGAAACGCTGTTTGCGATTCCGTGGAGACGCCGTGATGCCAAGAGAGGCTTGCGGGCCCTTTCGAGCTTGGGCCCTAAGGCGTCGAACTACTCGTCACGTGGCGAGTAGATTTAGGATCGGAGTGGGGACACTCGCTGCCCGGAATGCTACCCACGGGTTCCTACCTACGCTGTCTTTATGCACGAGTGACCAACCCCCACTCTCGGATACACGTCACGTGGTCTCCGGTCCGGTAACGTCACGATTTAGCGAGATATCTCGCTGTGACGTCGCTCGGGAAACTCTGTCGTTGTTATAAAATTCGGTGCATAGTGGAAAAAGGCAAAAATTCAAAATTAGGGAAATAATTGGGCCTTTGAAGAAGGCGATACGCGAGCGCGGAAAGGGAACCGTGGAAAGTTGGAATTGGATAAGCCAGCGGGGCCTAAAAAGCAGTTTTAGTCGAGTCCATGGGGAAAATTGGAAGAAGTTAGAATTGGATAAAGTGGTGGGTTTCATAGAGCGGGGCCGTTTCCGTCCATGGGGAAAAGAGGTTGGATGGAATTGAAGGAAGAGTTGGATCTTCCGAATCGGATTTTTCTACGCGCGGATGGAAAATTTGGAAAAGTTCAAATTAGATCAGGCAGCCGCGGTTAACAATGACGTCTGTCACGGTTTTTACGAGACTACGTCGGTGTTTTCTAAGCGCGAAATATAATGTAAAATTTGCATAACAAAGTTCAACTGAACAATTATCATCGAAGTTACACGAAATTAAATTTATATCGAAAATTATTCTAGATGGAACTGTTTAAAGTATAATGAACGATATAACGATACTGTACAAAATATTATAATTATTCGTTTAGCATTAGTATCTTCGAGAATGACTAAACATACTTTTTAGATATATCTAAAAGCGATAAATTGCCGGAAGTATTATTCAAACATCACGTGGACGTTAAAACCAACGACAAAACCTCGGAAACCTTAATTCCCGGGCCACGTCCGCCATCGGAAAAGTGCAACGCATGGTTTTCCATCTGAGAACCGTGATGAATGTCCCCAATATTTCTGCCCCCGTAAAAGTGGAAGCTGGATCATCGATATATACGGGCCGACGGACATTTGTCATCATCGGGACGAAGATGTAATTACGGATTTTGGCATCGGGGCCGCCATCGCGCCTCCGGGTGCGACATATCAGTCGCATTATTGGCTGCTTTATTAAGCGCTGCCACGCGCACGTCGCCTGTCACTCGATTATACATTCCGATATACGTCGGTATTTCGGTGTAGAAAACCGTGAAGGAAGAACGATCACCAGGGCCGAAATAATTGCCTCTTCAGAGTCGTTCTTCGTTAACCACCCCCGCCGTCCCGTCCCCATCTTTCCCCTTCTCGCGCGATCGTAATTAATCAGATACGTTTTCCGCGTATTTTCGTTTTATCACGACGAGTGGGAAACGCCTGAAATCCCCTGAAATTCTTTAGACTCTCCCGCTAATAATCGCTACGTCGTTAAGTACGGAGCGCCATCTGCGTTAACTCTAACGTCTCCGAATTACGATACACAGCGAACACGGTTGTGCAACTCGTAGAATCGCGGGAATTAACGAGGATGAAGAATGTTCAAGAATTTCGAGAATCTGAATGATAATGCTCGTACGAATTATTCTACCGAAACTTCAGCGATCGATTTAAGTATAAAAATTTGCTAAAAAAACGATCTCTCCGCAAAAATCTCTATAACGAGAGTATCGCTGAACCATTTCGAAAGACCGCATAAAATCCGCAAAAGACGTTTGTTGGGGACGAAAATTTATGTGAAATAGCTGAAACCCTAGCGACCGCTGGCAAGAACTCAGCAGCGCCACAAAAGCAACGAGATCTAAAAGTACGGAGAAGGAGATAGAGGGAACTAATGAAAGGTAAGTAGCGACACGCTTCTCATCGGCCGAGTTAATTCGGCCGCGACCGAAACTGTCAAGCCATGCATAATTGCAGCGACTCCTCCGAGATAAATCGACCGGTCCATTCCAAGGTATAATTTGAAATCAGATCTTAAATCCCCGAGGCGGCGGCCGCTGCAGCCCTCTGGCGGCGCGGGACCGAAAGCCAATCGAATGCCGTCGCCGGCGTCGTCCGTGTGTACACAGGCGAATCGGGGTTGCACACGGACAAACGACGAGAGCGTGTTGGTGCTGATGCGCACGCGCGCGCGCGCGCACGCTGTGTGTACCGGTAGGATTGCATAGCAACGCCAAAACCTCGCGCGCACGTTCTGTAATCCCGTTAGGGGGTCGAATCAGGCAAAGCACATTAACCACCGTGAAGGGGATAGTTGCCCTTAACTGCTCTAATTAATATAAGGGTTTCCTCCCGGTCATTCTAGTATCGAAAGCATACGTGCGTTGCCTGGCGTGTTAAGCTATTATAAACTAAACCGTGGCCGGGTTATCGCTGGCGGCGTTTCAAGTTTTTACTTTTCTTTCGCGTTCTAGGGACAATTCGGCTCTAGGGATATCACGGGATACCCGGGGACCCGCGACCTTCCCGCAGCTGACTCGCTGTCGAATTTCCAGCGTTTTTGTAAATATCCCGCTTTTTTTATTTTTCATGCCCTCCTTTTCATTTTAGCTTTTATTTTCATATCGCAGGGCTGCGTGGATATTCGATTCCACCATGAGCGGTTTGCAGTAAGGTGTGCAGGTACACGTGTATACGTTACCGGAATTTTTTTTTCCGATCATTTTGGCCGACTGGGTGTCGAAGTTTTAAGGGATTTTATAAATATTCTATGTATTTGTATTTTTTCCCTTTTTTTTCTTTTTTTTTTTTTTACGGTATTGAAGAGTTTGTTTATGCGTAGAGCGGCTGACTTTTGAACCTCGCGAACGAGGTTTGCAGATTTTTCGTTTTTTTTCCCCCAATTTTTATCGTATTTCTGTTGAATTCGTTGATTGTTATAGCTTCGTTGAATCGACTAAATTATGTTGAACCTACGGATTGCCGATTAAGTTAACGTATTAATTGTCGTCGGAATGCTTGGATTTATTTTTGGAGAAACGTGCTATTTTCTGCATACTCGTAAAATATATAAATAGATATTTAGAAATGGTACTATTTTTCTACCGCATCGCGTAATCCATTATAGTAATTTAAGACTAAAATTATTTAACTTTTAAACGGATACTTAATTGCATATCTTTTATAAATTCAATCGTTTGGAGTTTTCGAGGAAAATGTAGCAACGTTCTGAAAAGAGTCATAGGTCAGTAAAGATCGAGGAATCCCGATTTAGACTGGTTGTTCACGTTTGGACCAGATACGAGGCAAAGGTCACCGAGATTATTAGACGTATACATTTTTTGCATAATTCCAAAAGAAGAATGGTTTCGGTTTTTCGTCAGAGGAAAGCTCGGAGCAATTTTTGAAAGATTCAGACACTGTAACCTCTTCACTGTCGCCGAGTCTCTTGCACGAGCGTCGTGCAACCCTTCAAAATACTTGCACGATGGCTCTCTTCGAGAACTCTAATGATGCTCTCACCACCTGCCAGGAGTAGCGTAGGCCACAGAATTAGTATGTATTCCATGATCTCTTTCGTCATTTTCATTCCCAGCTCAGCTACACCGAACTTACTGCAATCCGCGAATTTGCATCAAATTCGATGCCAGGTTGCAATTCGATTACCTCCTCATCCGTGTTACTCGTATCCTATCCCGAATTGCTTCTGACAGATACAATTTTTTACGAATAAAACACGAGATATTTAAGGATTCGTAGTTTCTTCGTGGAAATTATAGAAATCGCAGTTTCAGAGGAAGTTTCGAGGAAATAAAAAAAATGGAGAAAATATTGTTTTTTTTTTACCAAAATTGTGACTTTATTACACGGTACGTGACGTTTTCGAGTAACGACGGTACAGCCATATTTTTTGAAGGAAGCACGTCCTCTTATCCCTGGCATGATACTTTCAAAAGATGAGTAGTGAATTATAGACATCGTCTAATGCATACAGTACACACGTTCCTATAGCTTTTAGCTTAATATTCGCAAAAATCCACTGTATAAATAAAATTAATACCGTATTTAAGATTCGACCTAGGAGCTAACCATAAAGATCATTTCAATAAGGATCACTTGACATAATCTGTCCCAACCTGTATGGAAGCTTCGATATCAAAATTCGTCTAACAATTTCCAAAAACGTACGTTTTCCGATCTCGAAGGTTGAAAAATGTATTTCTAGAGAATTTATTGAAACTTTGAACCTTGTAATGTATATCTATAAAACGTGTATTAAAAATTTTAAACGTTTGCTAAACTGGCTGACACGATAACTCAAGTTCTAGTGAACCGATTCATTTCAAATTTGAACAGTATCTTTAAAAAACGTGTCTTTATCATTGATACAAAAATTATCGAAATCTGAAGTGTTTTTCTATTTTTTCTTCAAGCGCGAAGGCTCAAGGAATCGAGGAAAATTGGTACTTTGACTTCAAAGTCCCACCATTTTCGTAAATCTCGAATCATTCGATCCTTTTTTATTTCAAACTATAACTACAATCTTACTGCAGAAAATGCACTATAATTTGTCCCTTTGAAATAAGCAAAACAACCAGAATCATACCAGCCGTCGAGGTACATTTCTAAAACCACCTTCTGCCTATCACATCCGCTATAACTTCTACAATTTCCATTTCTCCCACTCAAAAAAAATGACCTCGCATAGTAGAAGGACGGACAAAAACGACAGTCGCACTTCCGTGCCAAAAACTTTGACCGTCCTGCCGAAAAAAAATTCGCAAACCGCGAGCTTTCGTTCCTGCCCTGAATTACGACACGCCCCTTACCCCTTGAACCCCAGGAGTAAAAGGAGCACGAGGCAATTACACGATTCAACTGACTTAATAAGTCTACACGTGCTGCTGCACAAGTCATCAGTCACGAAACCTCAATCGGATCAAACGCAACGACAAACTTCTTGGCCGCTAAAAAGTTCGTATTAAAGGGGATGATCGCGGCGGCGAGCGTCGTCGTGGCTCAACTTTTAATAGAAAACAGCTCCCATTACTCTCCAGAGAGTCCGTCCCTCGTATCTAAGGGGTGGAACACTGACCCCGGTGATGGAAACTACCCCATCCAGTTCGGGGATGCTGCGTGGTCCAGCCGCGAATCTTGATCTCCCGGCGAAGGTCAATAGATCATCAACGAACTTCTTTCGACGGTTACGGGCCATCTTGGCTCCCGTAGAAATTCCCGCAGCCTCTGGGGTGAACGTCGCGACGCTTGGTTCGTTATAAACCAGGATCACGACCCGGGAAATTTCGGATTTGGATTACACGGCCTGAAAGAGCCTGGAACCTCGTCTGAAAGTGGAGAGAAAATGGCCAAGGTGTTCCGATTTCTGACTAATGACGAGGATGAGGACTAGCCTTGCCATTCCTATGGATAGAACAGGTGGAAATCAGCCATCATGAGCGAGTTGAAAATTTTTGTTGAAGATTTGCAAAATTTCATTATTGGTTATGATACTTCAATTAAAAAAATAAAGTTAAAAAATATGTTTTTTACTCGACATTTTATTTTTGTGGTTGCTGATTGAGAGTATTGCCGCATTAGCATATGGCGTAACACAAACGATGACAATCAAAATGGCGTAACGAGAATGAACGAATATATTTATAACGTGTTCCAGAGGTCGGTACTCTATCGCTGAAGCACGCGTGTATGGACTATTACCTGTTTCACGGGATAATGGGATGCGAAATAAAAAAATTCATCGAAGGAAATATACGTGAGGATAGACACGAAGGGTCAACAAATTTTTGCCTACCCAGCTACGCGAGCTTCAGGTGGATCTGTTCGTTGAGAGCACCCTTTGAATTTTGAATGATCCCCGAGACTACTGCAGTCACCATTGGAATTGGCACCCACGGCTCTGTCCGTCTCCCCATTCTCCATTCACGACGGATGCGACCCCCATCAACTATCACACCCCCCACTTGCCACTCTCTCTCCTTTCTTCCGTTTCTTCAACCCAGAATTAAACATTTATCCGAAATAACACGCAAAGACACAATGAAACGC
The DNA here is from genome assembly GCA_002201625.1 of Euglossa dilemma. Lineage (NCBI taxonomy): Eukaryota > Metazoa > Arthropoda > Insecta > Hymenoptera > Apidae > Euglossa > Euglossa dilemma. The sequence continues at coordinate 851,303 of NIJG01000029.1, forward strand.
AACTGAAATATTCTATACTAAAAAAAAAAATCTTCGATTCATTTTTAACCTATATAACAGCAATTATATAGGTAGAATATAATAAAAAGATAAATCGACGAATATATTATAGCGCGAGCTAATTCTCTGAATCGCGCGATTAAATCAAGAGAGTCGACCGATATATACGTTCGCGGAATTAACGAAGTAAGGACTTGCGAGAAAGGTATTCGTAAGTATCCCTCTGGTGGCGATTGCAGGAAGGTCGGTGCTGCGGAGTCGGCGAGAAAGACGAAGCGAGCGGAAGCACCGGGGCGTGAAGAAGGACAGGCTGATTCGCGACTCGACAACTCGCAGCGGCGGCTAATTGTGCCGCGTTCCACGGGGCCTGGGTTCGTAGATCCCGTGGAGTCGTCGCTCTAATTTCCACGGGATCGGGGAATTTTCCAGCGACGGCACGATCGCCGATTAATTATTAAACGCGTGGACGGTGGCTGGCTGGCTGGCTGGCCGGCCGGCCGGCTGGCTGGCGCACGGTGATTAGCAATCGTAAAAGACAAAACGACCGATGCATCGTCATTGATTTTCAACGGTCGACCGAGGTGCCAGTTTGGCGCGCGTTCAGCCAGGTATGATTATCGATTATCGCGTCTAACCGGGTCGAGCAGCCGTGACGTTTTCGTCCGCCGATCAGGCCGGATAATTCGAATTGTAAAACCGTATTTCAGCCGTTCACTGCGATACGAGTTTTTCGGCCCGTTCACGCCTCCGATTCCGATCGTTCTCGAGAATCGCTCCGCGCTGGCACCGCTAATTTCCCTCCCGGACCTACGTGTTCGAAATCCTCGCCGAACGTTTACGAACGGCGATTACGCGTGTTTAATGGAGAATGAGGCGAAAGTATGCCAAACACTGTGCAAATCAGCGGCTTGCGCGAGTATTATCCGAGTGATCTCTATGGCCTGTTATGACGACTTTTTTGAGGCCGGATTTTTTGGATGAATGGGAATAAGGAGTAATTTCAGATTCGTGTTACGTTGAAAACAGAGAGTGTTAACTTCGGAGTAATTTCTTCGATAAAACGTGCCTTAACGGAGAAATTTTTCTCGTCTCGATAAAATTCTGCGCTACTCGGTGTTTTAAAAAATTGGAAAATTACCGGAGAAAGAATTTTTTGAGTCCTCGAGACGTTGAAAGTCTTTGTAATTTCGAACCTTGTTATAATTTTCTCGGAAATTTGAGAAATCTTACGTCTTATCGCGATTATTCGATATCCCTGACGCTTTGAAAAACTTCTCACAATTTCCCAACCTAACAAAGCCGCGAACTGCCAAACGTCTCTCAACTTCTTTCTCTCGCTTGAAGGATCGCCTCGAAATCACATCGAAACGCTAAAAAATTCGCCAAATCCAATTCTCCGTTCTCCCTAAACACCCCGGGTCTCAAACTTCCATCCCCGGTCGTCGCGTACCGGAAAGGAAATCCTCGCGAGTAACAAAACCGAAGCAAAAGATGACTCAACCGTTTCCGCATCCAAACACCCGAAAATCCCGGGAAATCCAATTCTGCAATTTCCCTAAACGCTCCGAGTCTCAAACTTCCGACCCCAATCGTCGCACACCGCGAAGGAAATTCGCGCGAGTAATAAAAAAAAAAAAATAAACGAGCCTGCTAGCTCGGTTTCCCGAGCCCCTCGAAATCCGCGAAATCGAATTCTCCGATATCCCGAAACACGCGGAGTCTCAAATTTCCAACCCGAGCAGCCTGTACCAAAAAGAATATCCGCGCGGGGAATAAAATGGAAGCAAAACGACGCCGCTTAACGGCGCAGACCCGATCCGGGGCTCACAGCCGGCTTCCGGCCACGGCGGCAGGAATTAATTAGCAGAGCGCAACGGATCGCACGTCGCGCGGAGTAATTGGCAGCGCGACGACGCCCTCGTAGGGGGCATAAACTGCGGAAGGGATGGCCCGGGGGGTTGTCCAAGTGCATCGACGAGGGGGACGCGGAATAAAGGGGCCGGCGACAGGATGAAAAAGAAGAAAAGAGGATCGATGTAATCTACCATCTGCTAATAATAGAGGCTTTACGCCGTCCATTCATCCGCGGCGCGGACCAGCGCTGCGTGTTTACGCTTTCAACCGGCGCACCGTGGCCATAATTTCCGCCGATTCCGCCATAGACGCGCCGTGTCGCGTCGCGCCGCGTCGCGACGTCCTCTGAAATCTAGCCGCCATGCGAATTACGTAATTCCGATGCCCCATGAAGCGTAATGGGAGCACGAAAAGGACCGCCGGGGATACGATTATGGCGCGGAGGCGGGAACCATGAAATATTGAAATAAGTGCCATCGATTCGTCGACCTGGCAGCGGTCGCTCCACGTTTCCGGCAAGACTCGAACATTTCCGTTTCGCGAAATTTTCCCTCGCGCGATCGTCCGGATTAGACGACCCGGTCGATTTCCGAATCTTTCCTCGTGTAATTGTTATTTTACTACGGTTGTTATTTTATTCCAGTCCGGTATTAGATCTAGCGTTAGGCTGTTCTCTCGTGTTCGTTGTTATTTAGCTTATTTTTTTATTTCATATCGAATCGTTCCCTCGAGCGCAGTGGTATATTTTTTAGCGAGAGAAATTGATTTCGCGAAGAACGAGGATTCTGGAAGGATTTCACCTCATTGGCAGATTTTGATAAAATTTTTTGAAGCTATTTATAGCGATTTAAAACCTTTGAATTCCTACCTAAACTCTTCCTACCTGCAAAATAAATATTATCGACAATTTCTCTATCGACCTCAAACCTAAAGACCAGCAGTGCAATATTCAGAATTCGCGAATATTAATATTAACTAGTCCTCGCGAGTGCCAAAGTTAATTACTCGAAGAATTCCTCGTAAAATCGTTTTCCTTGCCACGGAATACATAAATCGGGACAAGGTATTCGGAAGTTTGCTGGCCAGGTCTTATCGTCCCCGAAATGGCTTTGATAAACGTTAATGGAATTTTTGTCTTTCCCTGGAGTTTCGTGGAGGAGGACCGAGGCTGTGGAACTTGGGTGGTCGGGAACCCGATGACTCGTATTTAGAAGTTCTTAACGATACGCGCCTCCCAGGACCAGTCTAACATCCCTTTTAACAGCGAAACGAATATTCGTTCGACACGAGCCGTTCCCCGACGAAATCGTTCCGACGGTGCTTCCTCTATCTTTCCCACCGCCATCGATCGCCATTTAGATTAATATCCCTTATCTTAATTAACGATGTTCCGAGCTGCTAGATACCGTATTGAGCCGTTGAACGAGACGGACATCGGCGTTTCGTGGCGATAACCGATGCTTTTTCGCCCGTGGCCCTTGAAAAATCGCTCCTCTACAGGGACAATGAGCCCTTTCGCGTGGAACCGAGCAAAGAGCGATCGCGTTTGACGTTACATTAATTTCGCGAAATTGGGGGACACCGATTCGCCGCCCTGCGAGTGTTTCCGTGCTTCTCGTGTAAATAATTCGGCGATATTACGAGCGGAGGAACCGCGGTCGCCGATGCGTGAAACTGCATTTCGCGACGGTTTAATAAAATTTGTAATAATTTCGCTAATTACCAAATTATTATTTCATCCTCGCGCTGAAGCGATTCCTTCGAAACCCGATTGCAACCAGTAGACACGACACGAGCAATCCAACGACTGTTGGAATCTTGAAAAATAAAAAAATAAGAAAGACACGCGCGATACGATAAATATGAGAAGAAAAAAAAACGAAATAATGAAATGACGTTCCGCGTTCGATATCGCAAATCGTGGCCTGTATTGCTCCACCTACGGGCCCGGGACTGGCCCCCACTGCTCGGGCGCCGCTACCGAATCGGCCGATCTCGGGGAACACGCATCGCGTGTCCCGAAAAAGGCTTAATTCTAGGCATTCCGCGGGTCGGGTCGAGTCACTCGGCTCGGGGAAGATAGCCGGGACGATAACAGGATTCCGAGAGGGCCACGAGGAAGAAGGAGAGACCGCCGGGACGGGACCAGTCCTCCGGTGGAACCCGCCCGACCGGACGTCTATCCCCGAGGTGATTCTTCGAGGGGAGCGACAGTTATATGGCCGGGTGGAAGAGATACGTGCGAGAGAGGGACGAGGGGGCGCGACGGAGTCACGAAGGGCCGAAAGAAGGGACCCCCGAGGGGATCGAGGAAGGAACGACAAGGAGGAGCCGGTGGAAGTCGGGGTCGGGGCAGGGGGAGAGTAAGGACCGGGCAGGAAAGGGCCCTGAAAAGGAACAAAAGGATCGGAGAGAGGTGAAAAAGGAAGACGAGGAAGGGCGAGCGAGAAGGACGGGCTCGAGTGGGACCAAAGATGGAGCGAGACGACGAGCCAGGAAGGCCGGGCAGGCAGCCGGGGCCGGAGTAGGGCCCCGCTGGAGAAGCGGGTTAAAAATGAAGGGAGGCTGACGGGAGGAGGTCAAAGAGGTATGTACTTACTCGATATCAACGAAGAGATATACGGTCTTGACCTTGGAGTTTCCTCGGCACCCGCAACGAGGTGCCCCATTACGCCGAACTTTCGCCAGAGCGTTTTTTCTCGTAACCCCAGCCCCTCGTCGGATATCCCGACGCGTAAGTACGTACACTCGAACATGTGCGTTACGTCGATAGAGCCGGGGATACTTTTTTTGATACGTAGAATAAAGTAACAGGTACACTTTCACGGTCAGAGTCGCGTACGCGTATTAAAGTATTAGTCTACCGCTCTCTCCTTCCGTCTGAAAGCCTCTGACGTACCCTCTTGTTGTCGGAGTGACTCAGAGAGAGCGACGTAGGCTTCGTGCGCCGTGGCGTTGCACCCAAAAATTCGCGTGCATTCCTCCGAGTGGTTCCGGGCACGAACTCCGCTCCTTCCTCGCATCTGTCGCCACCAGCCCCTGCATTATCGTCGTTCGAAAGGGCTCGAACAAAGGCAAACGGAATTTTCCCAAAGTTTGTTGTCCTCGTGACGATTAACCGTACGAGCCAAAGGAAACGAGTCGCCTGATCAATCGCCGTTCGGTTTTCCCTCGGAGCGAAGAAAAATCCTGGTCGCAGGGGATGGAAACGGGAAGCGAAACGCGGACAGGGAAAAAAAAAGGAGAGGGAGAGAGAGGAAAAAAGGTACGGGACGCCGGGGAAGGGTGCGCCACGGCGGCAGGAGGCAGAGGTATATCTTTAATTCGCGGCCGAACGATCCGAGCCCGATTCCCGAACGGTTCGTTTGCATCGCGGAGCCTTTTCGTGGTATTTAGCCGAACGGGTAGCGATTTCAGCCGTGATACTCTCGCAGGACCCGGCGCCGATACGGAGGATCGGGGAAACGAGCCAGCCCAAGAGAGACGACCGGGCCGCGGCGGGGAGACGGGAGACGGGCAGAGGGAATTTCGAACGAGAGACCTTCAGCGAAGCGCGAATTAATTCAACGCACAGCTCTCTGTTCCTCCGCTTTCCGCCTCATCCCCCCCGGAGCCTCTCACGCGCGCACACACGCGCGCGCGGCCGCGCTCACGCCAACGAGCCACCCTCTTCCCTCGTAAATTTGCCCTCGCCGCACCGAAGGGCTTCGGGGAAAAAGAGGGGGGCCGAGAGAGACCGAGGAAGTGCGGGAGCGAGGGAGACAGGGACAGAGACTGGCACGGACGGGCGGGGGAGAGAGAGAGAGCGACACGGCGCGAGCGGGAGAGAGAGAGAGAGAGCGAGGAGGCGAAGGCGGGATGACAGACGCCCGGGGATCCTGCCGGAGCGCGTGGAATGATACAAAAAAAATTCGAAGAGTTAGGGAGATGCCGGCAGGGGCCACCGGGGGGACGGAACGATGAAGTGGACCGACAACGGCTGCGGACAGGGGTCCGAAACCCGGGCCCCTCCCGTGTTCCGCGAACACGTGTTTTTCCAAGCTATGAAAAAATAAAAAAGACGGTAGAGGGAGCGGCGCGGTTTTTCGACGGCGAACCCGCGGCAAAATTGCGCCGCCGTTCGAAGATAAATAAATGTCCAGGGAGCGCGTTGCAAACGGCTGAAAATTTGATATCGCCCCGGTTAACCGTGTGCTCGGGTTCCCGTTCTTTTTACGCTTTTCCCTTGTTCTTCCTCCTGTTTGCCTTTGTATATCGTTAACGAAGTCCGATAAATGGCGCAGGATACTCCGGGTGATTAAACGTCCGGCTTTTTTCTCCTCGCAATTTCTAGCGAGGACGTAGCCAGGTCGCGAGTTACGAGAAGTCGAAACTCGGCTTCGCTTCTAGTAGTACCCACGGGGAATCGAGGAAAATACGGAATAAAATTAAAGGCTACTTTGGTCTTAACCCGTTGCGGTCAATGTTCGAATTCATTTCCGTGAAAAATTAGGACGACTCGCGTGACAATGAAGATTTCGAACGTTCCTACAGGACAAATTCCAAGGTTTGATCGAGTTGAGAAGGGAAAAAGTTAAAAACAGCGCAAGGACCGTCGAAAGAAAGAGTTTAATCCGGCGCAAAGGACGGATATCCCCGGCGGTAAGAAAGTAAAAATCGGGAATAAACGGTGGCTAAAACGTAGCGCGCCGGTTTTATTTTAAACCATGGATATATCCGTGGAAACGATCCCGATACCCGAATAACCTCGCCCCGTTGCCATAAACGGGCTAACTACCCCATAAACGGGCCCCGGAGCGGGAGCAGCCCCGGCGGTGCCCCTTGCGGCATGCAAAAAAGAGGAAAATTCGTCATAAATTGCAATCTGCCGGCGGCCCGGTTCCGCTATCGACGGCGCGGTGGAAAAGGCGTCGAATAAGAGAAACGACGTGCTAATCGGCTCGTTTACAGTCACGTGCACGCCCACCGTCCGCCTGTGACGTTCGATTTGCATCGGCCACTTAACGGGTGTACATAATATATGTATCGCGGCTGCGGCGACCGCAATTCCGATGTCTCACCGCTTGGACCCTCGTCGATCCTCTGCTTCCCTCTCTCCTTTCTCTCTCTCTCTCTCTCTCTCGTGCGCGCACACCCGCCCACTGTTCCCCTCTATTTTTCTCACCCACGCGTTTTTCTCCTCGTCGGACTGGCGGCGCCGTCTATGTCTCTCCTTCTCTCGCGTCCCGTCCCGCTCCGTCGTTACACCCACTCTCTGTCCAACCCTCGGCGAACGGCCGCGTCTCCCTCGGCACGTTTCTATCCTCTCTCTGTCTGCGCCTCACCCCCTCGCCCCACACGGCTTCCAGCCGCACTCGAGAAAGCATTTCCACCCTCCCGCCGGCGAGAGTAAAGTGAGTTGGCCCGGAGAAGCAAGGACGGGGGTGGGTCGCGGCGCGAGTGCCAGAGGGCAGGGGCAGGCCACCCCTACCTTAACAAGCAACAAGGGTGGAGAATTAATGAGAGAGGGCGCTCCGGCAGACACTTGTCGATCGCGTGCCCGCCAGCACGGCAAGGAACGCTCGCTCGCCTCTCTTCCACGCACGCTGCATACGTGTATGCATATATACATATATACATACGTATGCATGCACGTGGATTCCAGGATGCGTTGGATTTTTACTGTCTGTCGTTCCCTCTATCGGTGTGTATGCGCGCGCGCGTGTGTGGGTGGGTGGATGCGCGCTCGGTGTGGGTGGACTTTTTCTGCCTCGTTTTGTTCCGTTTCGTTTTCACCGGGCAGGGAGAGGGTATTGGATTTTTTGGAGGAAGTTAGAACGGCACGTGGGAGGTGGGCCGCGGAGGGCTGCGCGGAGAGGAAGGTGAATTATGGCTGGGGGAAAATTAGTGGGACTTGTAGTTGTGAAAAATTGGCGCGAGTTGCGGTCGACGATAGTTCTTTGTCTTTCCCGGCTTTTTTTGTTCCCGTTTTCGAAACAGGTCCGTTTTGTTTTTCCTTCCCTCTTGGCCGGCTCTTCTACCCCCCCTCGAAACGTGCCTGTCGATACGCTCCCCGATGCTCCATGTAATTCGTTAAGGGAAACGTTTCTGACGTGACGCGCGCGCGCGCGCGCGGGGGGCACGTAAACCCGCTGCAGATCGGGAAGGGTATGCACCTGGAAATGGCGGAGTCGAGGATCGAAATACCGCGAGAATCGTTACGCGTGCTTCGTGAAAAGAGTGAAATAAAGTTCGCGTTCTGGAAGAAAATCGGTAGAACAGGAACGTCTAACGAAGAATCGGAGATCGAACTCGATAACTAACCCTCGCCTAACCGGCAGGACAAATTCATTCGACACCTCGGGCCACACGCGCGCCGCAAAAATTCATGATCCCTTTCGACAATCGTCTGGACGCGTCCCCGTGCTAACCTCAATCCCCCTCGGACCCATCTGTCTGCCCCGCTCGGCGGCTAACCGAACGGAACGTCTGCGGGAAGGAAAAGTCGGCGGCAGGAAGGAGCGATGGCAAAGGAGCGGTAATCCAGCGAAGAACGTTAATTAAAAGAAAGGCTCCGGGGCAGAAATTAGCGTGGCGCTTTCCGCAGCACTCTGGCCGGGAAAGCGGCGGGTCGGCGGGGGTTGCGAGCGGACAACCAGATGTCCAGGCTTTCGTTGTCGGTCGCGTGACACATCGCTGTCGCGTTTTTGAGCACGAGCAGAGCCATGAATGCGACGCGCGCTGGTTAATGCGACTACCTATGGACGCATGCTTAATTGCTTTAATTAAAATTCACGCTGCGCGCCGGGACATCGGTCTCGCGAGGCAGCCGGCGCGCGGCGGAGTGGGGGGCCCGCGGGGCCCGCGCGGC
>NIJG01000029.1:900425-914802 GCA_002201625.1 Euglossa dilemma
AGATTGTAAGAAATTCTAGATTTTAAGATCTTAAAAAAGAAATGAGAATGTTTATGAATATTATAAATCGAACAATGAAATTTTGTTTAAAAAGAACTAACAAAATGAAGATATATTAAACGTTATTCATTATTTTTCTCTACTATTTTCACCTTCTTTTTGAATAATTACTGTTCTGCCGACGAAAATTGTCCTGTATTTTTATAACGTATTTACAGTCAATTAATGTTTTTTAAATATCTTCGAAGAATGATTTAGAAATTTAGGTAAGCGTATATATAAAATAAAAATAAAAATAATTGATTGAATGTAAGTTTATTTATACTGTAAAATATAGATTACAAAATGATAAAAAATTAACAAGTAATTATTACAAACAAAACGGAAAATCCTCGTCCTGAAATTCGAATTTTGTTTTTGATATTCAATATTATCTGTACAAAAAGAAAATAGTTGAACAAAACACATTCAATTGTACTGTATATTTATACTTTATTAGTTTTATTTGGAAAACGCTCGACCAACTCCCAATATTCTCTTGTATATTTCGATATCAGTCTCGTCTTATCAAATGCTCTTCCTAGATATCAATCAAGAAATTCATTTTTTCACGTGTCGGTAACTTCTAACGTTAGCGAAGAGACGTTAGATACCTCGTGAAATATGTAATCGATTCAGATTTTCGGGCATATACACAGCAGATTCCATCAGACATTTAAGTTACACTCTTAACAATCCTGTCCTTCCCAATACGCTTCACGTGGGGAGACGTGACTTTTAACTACACTACTGATGTGCCAAGAGATGTCTCATGGACCACATCGATCGAGGCTTGCGCGTTCGAGGGATGCTGGCCATATTCTTCTGATCTCCCAACCCACGACACGCCAACCCCGTAGTCTATGTCGCGATTAAGGGCTCGCGATTAGGGACTCGACGATCGCGGTAGACCGTAGACGACCATGCGGTGTCGTAGCCCACGTAGTTAGACGGTTTCGACCCTTTATTTTCAAATATTTCCGTTCTTCGGACCTGCTGTTGGATCCTTTTTTTAGTTCAAGCCTTTTGCTCTGTCTGGCAAAGAGATTACTGGAAAAATAAAACGGAACGTGTCTTCGCGCTGGAGGAAGTTACGTCTGACATCGTGTTGTTCGAACGCCGTTAAAGTTTCCTGAAAAATTGCGTGGCGAATTTTATTCGTTATTCGGTAAGTGGAGCAAGAAATCGAGACTCAGATCGATATTCGAGAGTATCAGGGACGAATATCCATAAGGGATACACGAGACGTTGGAAAGTTTGGGAGCGATCGTTCTCAGAATACGATTAAATCGATAAGACATTTATGAAACCCCATCTATCGCGTTGTTTAAATCGCAGATAAAGAATTGTTTATGAAAATAATCTCAAGATACTTCTTCGAACTGAATTGTGTTAGGATATACATTCGACCATTCTGCTTATTCAAGCAACTAAAATGACCTGTATAAGATATGTTGCTTCTGTTACATTGACCATTTTTATTAAGATGGACGGGGTTGATTTTGAAACCATTATGGATGTATAGAGAGTTGTTTAAGAATATATTAATGAATAATGCAAATATCTTTACTTTCGAGTTACTATAGCCTATACTATAGCCTTGCAAATTTTATCGCTTATTATTGTTTCATATTTTATTATTAATTATAAGATGTAGGTATGTATATTGTAAATTTTGTTTCAAAATATCCAATTGGTTCTCCTTGGATTGTATTTTTTTATATATTTTTCTGTATTGATATTTCATCTTTGTCTTGTATAATACAAGAGAAATATAAATGGTTCTGTAAGCATTTTTAACAATGGCTACGATTAGCGAGTTGTACCGGATATTGTTATTTACCTACTATCCAATCTGCAACAGTTGATAGTCGATACGTGCATTTGTACTTATTATTGTGCTTTTGATTACATTAGCTGTTAAGCAGGACGATATATATTTAAGCAAAATATTTTAGTTTCAAGAAATTTCTATTTTCTATTTTATTAATATATTAACCTGAATTTTCCAAGTAATTTAAATTTTCTTCGCATATTTTTAGCGAAGAAATTCCATAAATTCCTAAAGAATATTTAAGAATAATTTATGTTTTCTTCACATATTTTTAGGTATAAGACAGCAATTATCGAGTATCTTTTATAAAAAATTTTAGATGATCAAATTTTATAATGACGTACTCAAGAAGTATGCATAATTCTGAATATAAAATTTTCAACAAGGATTGCAAAATCAACTTACCCGATTACAGAAGCAACGAATTAGACAATGCCCGATTTTCGTGGATTCTACATACCATCCCTGGGAGCAACATTCAACGTTGCTTGGGAAACACTGAAAGCTAAATGGCCAGAAAACAGTCCTTGCATGGATCTTATTCGCGGCAATGGTCCAAGTCAACAGCAGGCTCCAGGGCAAAGTGGACATGCTCAATTCAAATCGTTTGACGAGGGTCATGATAATACGGAAATGATAACTATGAACGGTGATCAAGCATATCGGGACCAGAATAACGTAGCCATCGCCGAGGACTCTTTCAGCTATCAACGAAATGGGTAAATGAACATTTACTTACGGATGTATATATGCAAAACGACAAATACAAAAAGATTCTTAGGGTTATTGTAGAATTATTTTTCATTATTGGACTAAAAAGAGATTTATATAAAAAGAATTCTACATTATGAAAATTTATTCCAAGGCGCGATATAGATCGTGTTAATTTTTGTTTTATTCTAATATTTGATCGTGTACAATTAAGTATTCGATTATATTAAGATGTACTTAATTGAACATTTTAAAATACTCGAAATTTAGATATTGTGGTTGAAATAAAATTTAGATTTTCCCATGAAAAACGTTTGAATTAAAAAAAAAAAAAATAATAAAATGGTATTTGTATTATGATAATTAGAAAAAAGAGAATTATTTAAGTAAAGATTAAAAATAGTAAATATTATATTTTATCAACTTAATATTAATTTAATATTATTAATCGCTTATTAATTTAATTATTACAGAGACAAAATTAGAACAGGAAGTGCTAGTAGCGGTGAATTTAGCGAATACGACGAAGGGGGCGGTGAATTTGGTGGTTCAGGCGTCAAAATTAATGAATGGCAAGCCGCATGGAATGTCACAAATGCTATACAGGTATCTTCATTTTATAATACTAATAAATTATTCGCTTTCTTTAGAAAAGATAAAAGTATTATTATAATTTTCTCTAAAATATCTAAATTATCTAAATAGCTGATTCTAGAAACACTTAAAGTAGACACTTTTAGTTTACTTTATCAAAGCAAATATGGATATACCAATAATTTTTATAAAAAAATATATCTATAAAGTTGACTTATAAATGACACCATTTAATCTGTAAAAAATGGTTGTATGTACATAGATTATCAGTTATACTGGATTATCGATTTATCTATTTTATTTCCAGGGTATGTTTATCGTATCGTTACCATTCGCCGTATTACGTGGTGGTTATTGGGCCATTGCTGCGATGATCGGCATAGCTCATATCTGTTGTTACACTGGCAAGATACTGGTTGAATGTTTATACGAATTGGATACGACAACTGGCCAACGTGTACGTGTGCGAGACTCGTACGTAGCAATTGCTAAAGAATGTTTTGGACCTACGTGGGGTGTTAGAGCGGTGAATATCGCTCAGATTATCGAGTTACTTATGACATGTATTTTATACGTGGTTGTCTGTGGCGACTTAATGATAGGAACGTTCCCTGAAGGCGCGATCGATACAAGGAGTTGGATGATGCTCATTGGAATATTTTTACTGCCCCTTGGTTTTCTCAAGTCCTTGCAGCATGTCTCGGTGCTCAGTTTTTGGTGCACTATGTCCCACTTGTTCATAAATGCCATCACTGTCGGTTACTGTCTTTTAGAGATTGGTGACTGGGGCTGGTCTAAGGTAAAATGGACCATCGATCTAAAGAACTTCCCGATCTCCCTCGGTGTGATTGTATTCAGTTATACCTCACAAATATTTTTACCCACGTTGGAGGGAAATTTGATCGATCGGTCAAAGTTTGATTGGATGTTGAACTGGAGCCACATCGCGGCTGCTGCCTTCAAGTCGCTCTTCGGTTGGATCTGTTTCCTAACATTCCAGAACGACACGCAGCAAGTAATCACAAATAATCTCCATTCGGCTGGTTTTAAGGGCCTAGTGAATCTTTGCCTGGTTATAAAGGCTGTACTCTCATATCCTTTGCCGTATTATGCAGCCTGCGAACTCCTCGAGAGAGCATTTTTCAGGGGCAGACCGAAAACGCTCTTCCCAACAATATGGACTGTAGATCGTGAACTAAAAGTTTGGGGTTTGACGTGGCGAGTTGGCGTGATCGTTTTCACCATTCTTATGGCGATTTTCATTCCCCATTTCAGTATTCTTATGGGCTTTATAGGCTCTTTCACAGGAACCATGCTGTCATTTATATGGCCCTGTTACTTTCATTTGAAATTAAAAAGGAACTCCATGGAATGGAGCGCTGTCGCGTACGATTGTTTCGTAATTTTCCTTGGAGTACTCTTTGGTGTGATTGGTGTATACGATTCGGGCTCTGCCTTAATCAATGCCTTCAAAATCGGCCTGCCGTTTTGAACGGCCACACACGTCATTCAACTCTCTTATTCTTCGTTTATCTTCCAGAGAAACAAAAATAATACAATGTGTAGATACGTTACTACTCAAGGGAAACATCGAATTTCAGCTTGCATCAATTGAATTTTAACGTTACGTTCATGGTTAGATTGGTTAAAACAGCAATTCATTGCGATTTAATCGTTATCTCCACATTTTATCATTCACATGTATCAAATGTACACTGCATGAATTTCGTATAGCTTTTAGCACCTGCAATGCAATCCATTAACGTGCATTCCCTTGAGAATACGAATGTAATCTATTAACGCGATAGCGTTTATATTTTTGCTGATTTCGAACGTTTTTAACGTTAATCGTACAAAAGAGAAAAAAATTATAGTTGCGTGTCATCGCTTAGGGAAATTCTATATATAAAGAAAAAAGGAAAAACGAAAAAAATGTATCCCTTTGCTCGTTCAGATAGATATAACATACAGATTCGTTTGATCGAAAGCTATACAAAAGGTTCGAGACGTTTTGAGATTGTATATTTATATTCAACCAGAACTCACACATATCTAGCAAATGATCTATTTAAGGGAAGAAAATCGTAGAAGAGAGAAAAAAGAAGAATCTATTCGCGTATATTTCGGCTTCGACGTGTGTCTTACGCCTTTCTTCTGGGTTTACGTCTTCCTTCCCCTTGACAAAGGTCGTCAATATTCAGGGGCTTTCTAGGCAACATTTAGAATATTTAGAGCGCAGCAAACGTGACAATATCTTGCTAGTTGTAAGTGATCGATGTCTTCCATAATACGTTTACAAGTGAACACATGATGAATATTGTACGTACAAGTTAACTACTGTTACGCAGATTTCGGGATTTTATAATCACATTGCGGATCTTGTAATTTCTATCTACACGTTGACTACAGCGTCACATCGAGGAGGCGTTCGTTGTTAAATTTACGATTAGTAGAATTTAGCCGGTACAACGCGTAAAAAGTGAGGACAACAATGTTTCTTATTATGGTTAATTCAGAATTTAGCTGCCAACACGTTAACAAGTTAGTGTACTTTGACGTCTCCTCGTCGTGCAAGCGAATGCAAATATGTAACCAGTTATGTACGGATGAGTACAATTAGTTTATATAATCCAACGTCTTCCAGGCCCATTGCAGGCCGCATAGATCACGCGTTAGTTTAAGCAATATGAATGTAGCTGAAGCAGTAGTTCAGCGGAAACTGCGAGATGTTCTCAGAAGTTGTACATTGTTAAATTAATTAACTGTTACATCTTGTTGCAAATTGTATCTTAATTTTTACTATGTGGACAGGTTTGATAATTCTTGACTTAGTTCCTAGCGACATTACACATATGTATGGATAAAAGCGTATGGTAATCGTTGAAAGTATCGTATATGTAAAGAAGGGTTTGATATAAAAATCGATCTTTCATTATTTGGTAGATGTTTTATAGGTAGAGAAATACGAATCGAGCGAAATGAAGGATTAAAAAGGATAAAAGATACGAAAATAATATTGATATCATTATAACAAGACTAGCCTTAACATATCGTTAAAATGATATTGATATAATGATGATATAATCAATAGAATTAAGAGTTCTTCTAGGTACATATTTCCATCATTTTGAGCGATCGACGATTCCAGACTATTTAGTTTGTAAGCTACGTATTATTTTTTTTTTTTTTAATTTTTTTCTAGAGAAAGAAAACATAACGGTGGGCATAACATCTCGCAGTTAGAGATATATGTCATTTAACCTTTTGATTGCTATAGGCGTACATATACACTGTCTCGGATGTTTCTTATAATACACTTGCTATATTTTTTTTTATATTTTGTTACTAATTCAACTTTCATTACATGTATCTAATTTACATTGTACCCTTAAACGAGAATATTTTATGCATTTAAATGAAGAACGTTTAGGCTATAAATATAGATTCATGGCGCACGTTATTTCTTTTCGTTCAATAATGATCACAGTCTAAAATCTTCCAGGCGGAGCACGCCACAGTTAAAAGGTTAAATGAGATACTATAATATAATATAATGTATATGAAACGAGTCTTCCAGTGATGTCTTCCAAGATGATAATAATTAATGTAACACGATCTATTGATCGAAAGAAATCTTTGTCAATGATATTAAACGTTATATTGAGAGTTATAGAAGTTAAGCGTTAATTATTAAGGCTATGGTCAAATTTAATGTGTAAGTAAAATCACCTGCAGATCATTTTAATTAGATTCATCGTTTTTCAAAGAATCGTTCTCTTCTTTGACACCATCAATGTAGAAAATTGATAAATTAAACATGATATTGCCTTGTTATTTAAAATCAGAATCGTATATATAGTATTGATCTTTAATTTTGAGACGTATAACAGCTTTGATTATAATTGTCGACCAAGAAGAAAAAAAGAAGAAATAAATATTAGATAAACTTAAACAGAATGTTGTGCATGAAGCTGTAATTAAAATAATTACAGAAGAAAGTATCTAATGAAAGAGTAAAATTGGAAAAATATTTAAATTATTATTATTCTTTATGATCATGATTCTTTAAATATAAAATTATATGTTAAACAAAGCTATACGTATTTTAATATAATTATGTATCGAACTCTTTTTCAACGAACAATTTTCATTTTTACAAGCAACGCCATTTCTGAGAAAAATTGTAACGAAAAAATTAAGAATGACACACGTTTATTTATATTGTCTGAATAAATATCTTGCAATCGCTAAATAATCGACGTGTATACTTATGTATGTATATGTATTGCAGGAATTTTATCGTCTTTTGGCGTTGTACCTCCTTTATCTCGTGAAACTGGAACTCCTGTTTTAGGTTTGCAATCTTAGATTGTATTACACTAGAAGGTTAAAATGGAGATTGCAAAATTTCATAGGATAAGAACTAATAAAAGATAAAGTTGAGATTATAAGAAAAATGATAACATTTTCATATGAAATTACTTTTGAACGGACATTTCGTGCATTACAATTTTCAATTTTTCTTTATAAAGGAAATGTAATAAAGGTACATAAAATTAAAATTTGAGATATCAAAGGCAATCAGTCAAATAATATATTTGGTATGAAATAATCTGGATTTTTATTCCTTCCTCTTTTATCAAGTAATGTAAAATATTTCTGAAATATCCAATAAGGAACGATAGAACTCATACAATAAATAGACACGATAAATATGATTATTCATTCATTCGATTAAGTTTTAGTACAGAATAATTATTTATACTCGTTCAAGGATCACTAAATTATTTATTACTTAACATTTCTTTTTATTAATTGTAATTATAGATCTAATGGATAAATTCAATATTCTTTCATTTGGGTCACTTTTGAATAAGATATAGAAGTTAGTTTCATTTTCAAATATTATTTATTATTTAAAATTCCAAAATGATAGATATTTTCAGCTGCTATTTGTGTGTGAAAGTAAATAAATTATAGAAAATAAAAAATTATCTTGAATAAAAATGAATATAGCATACAGTGTTTAAATAATGGTGGAAGTATTTGTATTATACATATATGTATGACTACATATATATATATTCTATGTATTCTAGTAACAATAGTACAACTGGGTGTCCTAGTTGACGTAAACGTGAATGGATAATTTCGAAATGACTAGGAAGTGAACTGACGAAATGTTCTAATACATATATATAAGTAATTATCCAAATTTCATACATTGATCATTTTCCATTATCCAATCCCCCTAATTCTATGATTTTGATTTTGTAATACTTTTATTAAAACTTTATGGGAAATTATAAAGATTCGACTGTTTTTATATGAACATTCGCGTAAATGCAATATCTGAGTTTATACAAATATAATTTATAAACAAAGAAATTGTACAATATGTCTTAAAAATATTGTAGAATTAATACATTTCTGTATACAAGTATATATGTTCATATCTTGCTTATGTAAGAAGAATCAAATGAAAATTGCTATCTGTTTATTAACATCCAATTTCGTTTACCAATAATCACTTAATAAATTCAAACGAGTCGAAAATAGAGTATTGAAATTGCTCTAAATATTACTTTTTCGGTTTTGAAACAAGCTTTCCAACAAAACTACAATAAAATTTATAATATAATATTATAGTAGAATATGTATAAAATTTAGTAACGAGTACTCCGAAATACAAATCGAATTTCACGAAAGAAAAGAAGGTAGCAAATTGTATCGATCGGATTATAATGTGCAATCTCCTTTAATGTCTTACGCTTCCATTCTCATCTGTAAAGAAAGATAACTTTCTCTATATCAGAAAGTATCTGAAAACCATGAAGATCTAGTTCGGTTATGCTCCAAATACTCTTTATCACTACATAAAGAGTTCGTTTTAGTCGGAAACACCATTGTATTTTCACCTGTCGCAATGAAATTACTGGTAAGTCGCACATTATCAAGATCAAAAATGTTAATATTTTCTTTTCTCTTTTTTTTGTTTTAGTAAAAATAAAAGTGTTCTCTTCCTTCCAGAGCGTTGCCAGTTTACTTTGTTTCTTTACTGTAATAATTTGTGTAAATACAACCGATGATACGAGAGAGAAATTCATAAAAAAAGATGCTATAGTAATCGGTAAGATTGGAAATGTCATTATCTTTTTAAAAATATATCTTTTGTATCATTTACATTATTGTTATGAAGAAATATCAACATAACTTGTATTTTAACGCCAGACCGTTAAATTAAATTCATAATCTAACTTTTGATACACCATGACTTTTTTACTTTCAGATGAAATACCTCGAGTTAAAATAAAAGTATTTCGAGGTTCGAACAAAGAACAAAATGGAGAGCAATTTGCCACATGGGGATTTTGGATTAAACAACCGACCACAATGACATTAACACATTAAATATCACTTTACAATTATTAAACGTTATCCATTCATATTCTTACTTTAATTTATTTAAAATATGATAAACGAATTTAATTCAAAATTCAAATAATATAAAAAAATAGCGGAAAAAAGGAATAAATATAATCAATTTACTGTTTTAAACAGAACATGTAAAATATTAATAAAGTGAGCAAAACATATTTTATTAATGCATATTTATTATGTCACCCAAGTACATTTTCTTCTAAACTTTCATTTTACAATAAGGAACGTAGTTTCCTTACTTCCCGAATTTCGGATTATTGGGGTTTAACTGTTGGGAATGATTGTCAAGATCTGCTTTAGTGCCGGCTCCATGATATCCAGCATCATGACCAGGCCCACTTTTAGGGTGATTTGGATTGCCTTGGTTTGATTTGTTGTCGCGAGCTACTTTGTCCATCTGTAAAAAGAAAAATGTAAGAAATACAGTAATTATAAAAAAAAATCAATGTTAGTGTTATTGACGAAATATTTCCATAATCATGGTACAATTGAAAATAAAAGTGATTTCTGTCCAGCCTGAGAAACTGGCGATGTGCGGGTTACATAAACAGTTTCCAAAAAATGTGTTTCTTGTAAAAATGCATGATTTTTAGTTAAAAAGTAAAAACGTTAGGGGATTTATTCTTATCTTAAAAGTTAGATGAGAGTTCACTGAGTTTTGAATAATTATAATTGTTCATCAAAATTTAAAAGTAAGTCGCCGAGCGTAGTTTTTACCCACTATTCTTGCATTTTTACAAAAAGTTCTTTATTTGATTGCTATACAGTATCGTATTCTGCAAGTTCGAGCATTCTGCAACTTTTTTCAAATTTTATTTTAAACCTTATTTTTAATTTTATTTCTTCATAAAAAAAAAAAAAAAAATAGCAAACGCGCATTATTTTTCAGGTACCGCCTCCCCCCTCCCCTTTCACACGCCACAACTATATTTCTTACTTATGCAAAAATAACTTAATTTAGGGCAACGTCATTAAAATAAACTTTTGTCCAATTTACTTACCTTCTAATTAATAATTATTAACGAACGTCTTTAAGCAACAGTCTTCTAGTTTAATAAGATACTTATTAAAGTAGTCCGATCTTCGGTACCGCTTTTATAGCGAAATCAGAAGTAGGGGGGCAGTAGGGGACTAGTCAAAGAAGTAGGGGATTCCCGTGAATCCCTGAGCAATGTTGGAATGAAATCGGGACTTTATTATATGTACATACATTTATTTGATTGCACGTCATGAGATCAAGTTAACTATAGCGTAATATATTGTAAGATTTCTACTTATACACATTGTTATTATTTGTTAAAGCAATACAAAATTTAAAAAAAAAACATCAAAATAAAGTAAAACAGAATAAGAGTAGGATGCATAATATTGACGTTGTTAGCTAGTATTTTATATTTTATGGAAAGAATGTATTTCTTTTTTCTAATATAGATAATTATCGCATTTTACTAATATCTCCGAATAACATATATAATTTCTAATGCACTTATATAGGAAAACGTTATACAAAATATCATTTAAACCAGCGAAGAACCAACATAACAATAATTGTTCCAGTGCTGTTCCCTTTGCGGATTACTAGCTAACTTTACATCTCTATATAATACTAGATTTCACTAAGTTATATGCATTTGTGGAAAAGAAGAATTCGAAATAAATGAAAACAATAAAATATTTGATTAATGTAAATTTATGTTACTACACAAACTTAATTTTACGTAAAATTATTTTTTTGTTGAGTTTTAATATTTATAATCTCAATAATCTTAACCTTTACATACACGATAAAAATCATTCTCTTTTATATATGCGACATTCACGTTGATTTTGCAACATGCACGCAGACCTAAGAAACTATGAAAATGATACCTTTCGAAGTGAACATCGGTCAAAATACCCTCATTTCAATTGTATGCATCATCAAATCATGTCTACGTGCAAAAAATCTAAACGCGGAGTATCTATATAAACTTCTCGTCCTCCGCCTTCAAGAGTATATATGTATATATAATTGATGCAACCCAATATAAACATATTTATTATATTGTTATCACTTATTATAAATAAATGTCAAGTACAACTATTGAATTAAAATAAAATTGTTATTTAAATAAGAAAAACATATTAATATTTATTCTTATACATACTTATTCTTAATACTTAATACTACACAAATACACACACATTAAGATAACATTGAATTTACATGCAAATGTAATATAATACTAAAAAAATTCTCCTATAATTGATATACGTTGTAGGAATGATTGGGATTGACAAGATAAAAGCTGATAATTTAATCTTGCAGTGTTATTTGTTGGATACAAATTCTTTTTCCTAATGTTTTCAAGTAGTATTTGCGGTTCAAATCTTGCCTTTCTATTACTTTGTTTAATAAGTGATTCTGTATTATTTTCTATAGTAGGAGTAGAATAATGACCATCAGAAGTAGCATAGGTTTCATAAGTATCAGTATTTTCACTGTCATCAACTTTATAAATTCCTGCAGGAGGTGCTGCAACTTGTACTTTTAAAGATTCAAGTTCTGGATTGTGTATGTTCATTTCATTCTCTTCTTCTATTATAGTTTCACCTACTTTATTATTTATAGGTGATAAAGAATTAATGGAGTTCCTATTAATATTATTTTCTATATCATTTGCAAAAGAATGCCTCATTTCAGATAATTTTACAATTTTAATTGATTGTTTATCATCGTTTTTATCTTTAATATCTTTTGTATGCAATGATTTGATATGATCTGTAGTTTCTTTTTGATTATTTATAGGAACAAGTTTCCATAATATTGCTTTTTCATCTGAGAATAAATTCTGACTTCTATGACAACAGTACAATGCTCCAGGATCTATAGGATGTGCTTCTGTATTAAAAATATATCCTCCTGCATCTATAATACATTGACCCCATTGTGTTTCAATTATTTCTCCTTTTTGACCAGAATTGTGAATAAAATTATCAGGATCAAAAAGAAGATAAAGATATTTAGTTGTCTCTGCCAAAAAAAAGGACTCCATTCTATCAGCTTTTCGGTGGTCCCTAACATCATTGATAGTTGCATACCCACATGTGGTTTTTGCACTATGTTGTAAACTTCTTAATATATCTACTCCTACTTGAATCAAATAAGGATCTCCAGTTGCTCTATACAAATACATAACTGATTCTATAAGTTCAGGTCGCAATGGATATCCTTCTCTGTTAGTACCTGCTTCAGCTTGTGGTATATTGTAAAATTCTGGAGTAAATCCAAATTGTTTCCAAACATGATGATAATTGTGTAATGATTTCATAGCATCTCCAATTTCACCAAATAAACTCAATACTCCAGGCCAATAAGCATCCAAAGACTGAAATACTGGCAAGGTTACTTGACCTTTTGTCATAGAAACCCATAAGTGCCAATCTTCTCGACGAATATATTTTTCAATAGCAACTTTATGCTCATGAAAAATTGTTGCTAACAATGGATCTTGAAATAATAAAGTACCTTTTGCTAAATACTCAAAATAAGAATCAACACCTGCACCAATTCCAGAATCCTGAGCAGTCCAATGACCCGTTAATACATCTACATGGTTACCGACTAACCCAATGTTTGACTTATAATAATGTAATGCTTTAATAGCATTCATAGCTACTTCTTCATACAATGGATCTCCAGTTAATCTAGACAAAGTTCCAAATTCTAACAAAAATGTACCTATCCCGGCAGTACATGTGATACTTGTTTCACCTTCAGGTACTCCATATTTCAAATTAACAGTACCATATGGCATTCCTGTTGGAGTATCGAAAGCTACAATTAAACGTTTTGCCATATCTTCTGCAAGATGCAATAGCGGACCATTACAAGGCCATCCTGGTTCCAAATTAATGCCTGCTTTACGTGACAGGAGGTGAGCACTAAGTAATCCTCCGACTACCCTTATATTTGTTTCAAATACAGATACATTGATATTGGCTTCAAAATTTGCTCTAGCACTTATAATTTTTGCCACACGTCGAAATTCAGAGAAATTACCCATTATAGCAAGGGTATCCAAAGCATCGATAAGTGTTAATGAAAAACTACCCCATGTATCAAATCCATCACAGCTTAATGATCGCAACTCATCGTACGGATAAGCATACGTTAAATAACTTGAATAAGCATGATCGAACATAGAACGTACTTCTTCTCTTAAAGCGATCAAATCTTTCTTCTCGTACTCACGTATTCCATTTACCCAAGATAAAAGACCAAAATATAACCATATACGGAAAAAAAATATTTTGGACATCATTTCGTAAATTTCTATATTTTTTAATCAATTGAAATCTGATTAATCGCAATATAAATACATGTGTAAAGTAAAATGATTTTTCTTTAATCGTGACATTAGTTAACAAATCCGTAAAAAATTTTATAAAGTGGCATCTGCCTCAAGCTAATATATGATTTATTTCTGATCATTGTATTTTGACCTTCTCTGGAACATGCCTTATAGTACGGAATCATATCTTAATTATTAATGAATACTTATACGTATGTCACAAATGCGAATTTACATAACAGTAAAAGTACCTAAATGTATATAAATAAAATAACAGAATTGTAAAGTATTTTACTTTTAATAAATATTTTATTTTTGATATTTTTAATACTGCTAAGATCTTTTCATTCTTTATTAATGCTTTATTTCTATATATCGATCATATTAAAAAAACACTACTACTTAAAAGTAATTGTTTAATATG
>NIJG01000029.1:951217-966770 GCA_002201625.1 Euglossa dilemma
ATTTTGTTCTATATTTATATAGACAAATACAGCTTAAATAAGAAAATAATAAATTAATTATTGAAATATAAATGTATAAAATATAAACTGTAGAATGCTAATTATTTACTGAAAAATTAAATTGTAATATAATAGAACACGATGCTATTAGTAAGTGATTAAAGCATTAAATTTTTAAATGATACGAAATTAATTGAAACTTACTTTGATTTTCTTCTGGTGATGAATTTCGATCACGATATGTACGACGTCCTGATCCGTCACTTTGTAAAGCTATGAATTTTACTTTTATTTAGGAAATTTCCAAATAAATTTAATCAAATAATTTTATTTTAACAGTACTTACAACATGGTGGAATTTTGTGGCATTTTCTTTTACGATGCAATTTTTTTGGACACTTTTTTCCATTACCTCTAGATGGTACCTAAATTATTTAAATTAAACACATTAAAAGATACTGAAAAAATATTTACGATAGTTTTGTACAAATTATTCATCGAATAAAATAAAAATATAATTTAATCTTAACTTTTATTGTTTCCTTTTGAATATAAATAATTATTTACCATAATTTCCCTTGTCTTAATTGTATATCCACGGCATCCTACACATTTAGACCAATTACTCCATTCGGATACCAGACAGTCGACATCTTCAGTACTATCAGATGATTCCACCACTTGACTGACTGGTTGTATGCCTTTGAATTCTAATTTCTCTGTAAGAAAATATTGCGTATTGTATATTACCATGAAAAATGTATAAATTGTCGAGGAAATTGAACATAAAATTCCACCGAATTTATTATTAATTCATATACAACTTTGAATACAAAGTAGAAAGAAAAATTAATAAAAAACATACGAATTTAAAAAATCTCGAGAATTTTCAACAGATAAAATAGATGTAAAATTAATATCGAAATTGTTCGTCGATGTCTTGTGAATTTTCAACGATTTATCTCTAATGATGCTCAAAGTATCCCGTGATCTCACAGTTACAAAGGATAATCAACGAGATAATCAAGATTAGCAAATTTGAATAATTAAATAGAAAAATTTAACGATAGACTAGAACTTGTTATATTCATTTGCAGATGTATTTAAAATTTATGAGGAACACTCGAAGACTTTCAAGTCTGACATTAATAATTGTAATAGAAATACACGTAAGATAAACACGTTGGAAAAAATATAACTACATTTTATCCTTATCCTTTTTCTTTTTCTCTGGCATCATTTGAAATTGCAACTAAAAAAATCTTGATATTCAATTTGCAAAATAAAATAATACAGTTTGCTAGTTAGCATCACCGTGGTGAGCTCGTTTTGTCTTCGTACTGCGTTGCTCCTGTGCAGGTATGTGATAGCTGAGAACGCTGCTGAGAGACACCTTATAGTTTTTTGTCACAGTCGACGTGTTTGCCCTTAACTCTCCTACGTTTGTTTCAGAAGCAAGCGTGCACAGAATAAAGATGGAGACTTTGTTAAAAGCATAGGTCATAATTCTCTGTATTTCTTGCAATTTTCGGTCATTACGATAATTTCTCGAGCAAATTTATTCGAACAGCAGGATTCTTTTCTCTTTACCTTTCGAAGATCAATTATGTATCATTGAACCTTGTTAAACGTTAAAATTGTACTGTTGTAGATCTACTGATTTATATACAAAAGTATCTGATTATATAGAAAAAAAATGTGGAATTGATTTATAACACCTCACTGAAAACTTCTATTTACGGCAAACATTTTGAGCTCCCTTTGCCTTCATCTTTTAGGGGATTGCCTTTATATTTTAGATTAAAAATTCTCAGAGTATTGGTTAAGATTGAGATCTTATTGAAAAGCTCCTTGAATAAATGTATGCGAAAGTTAACTAAATCATGAAGAGAAACTTACTTTGTAAACTACCACAAACTTTTTGGCAATCTCGTTCAGTTTGGAAATTATTTCGATTTCCATCGCAGCCGGAGTAACTGAAGAAACGACATCGGCCGGTTTCTTTGTCAAAATAGGAGCGTATGTGGTTACCATTGCATTGTCCCTTTTTCATCGGTTCATTGCAGATTTCTGAAATCAGATGAACATTTTGTCAAAATTTCTTTCACACTTGTCACTTGTCATACACCGTTGCCGCTTATACAAGAGGCCGATGTAATTTGAACGAACAATTCAATGGCAAATTTTTACAGGGTATATTTTTGCTGGTTATAAGAAGCTTGAAACGCATAAATATTTATTTGGAGAGCGACGAAGAAATTGTGAAAATAATAGCATGCATAAATTTCGAAGTATCGTCGTCTTGTGTAGTTTGATTTCTTGGCACTGTAACAAGTTCTGTCATATAAAATTCTTACTAGATTCTTATCAGATATATCGCGAAGAAACAGTCAGAGGAACATTGGTTTTAGCATACACGAAAACAGAGTTTGTATTTCCTCAATTTCCTTACTTTCTGCTTCTTCCTTTGTGAAGTTACACGTTGGAATGCTGGCCACACAAGCAGCCTGTTGCTGCTTGCACTCCGTCATGTCCTTCTCCTCGTTGTTCTCCATAGTGTTCCAATTCCAATTCACATGCCTTGACCTCAATTGGAAACCGGGACCACAGGTAGAACTGCATGGGGACCATAGGGACCATTGCGTGTACCGATCTTCGGGGCAATTCTGATCCGAAGATAAATCAAATTAGTTAGTTAGATTTCTGACCGAAATTTCAAGATTTCTGTAATCTGTATTTAACCCTTCGCACTTGATACTCGTTTGTTTTAATTACATTTGTAACAAGACAGCGGTTACTTGTAATTACTTCTATTTAAATCTCGCGATATCTTATATGTTTATGCTAACGAATAATTTTGATTCTCTAATACGATGATAGTAAGATAAGTTTCAATATAAATTTATTCGATATAGTATAAATAACGCAATTTTTTAATATACGTAGGTAAATAGTACCACGTGGAAAGGGTTAAACTGAGAATTATTTAATAGTTAAGTACCATTAGTCAGTTTTTAATAGCCTTTCATTTTAATTTCCCTTTATTTATGCATAATCTGTTATTTACGAGGAAAAAAAATAGGTAGCCAGTCAGTCTACTACGACACGCGAGAATATGCCATGAATAATACCACATGAACAATGCCACGTACAACGGACGTAAAGCGTTTATTAAAAGTTCGATATCGGTGCGAGATAATATGCAGTCAAGACAATGACGTTATTGAGTGGTATGTGGAGTGACAAATAGAGCGAATGTTGCGAGTGAAATTATTTTAGGAAAAATAAGTGTAGAAAATGCTATTCTATATAACAGATGTTTTCTTATAATTTCAAAGAAGAAACTGACGGAAAATTATTAACAAGGACAATGTACGATCAGAAACGGTGTCGATGAAAGTAATAGCAAAAATAATAACAAACGTAAAAATAAGAATTATAAAATATTATATCCATCGCCGAAAGTGTTCCAATAAAAATGATCTATTTATTAATCTTAATCTCGTTGTTGGTGTAAGCATGTATATTTTCTTATTTTATTTTCTTGCACCAATTACTACATCGTCGATTTCTACGACAAAAAAAAAAGGAAGAAAAATTTTGTTGTAAATAAAATAAACTTTCTTCGCGAGTAGATCGCTCGACTTACGTGAAGATGCCAGTGTACCATGGATGAATCTGCGAGAATGGTGCAGGTATGGTTTATAGATACTTATGCATGTAATAATTATTCTGAACAATTTGAGACTCGTTAATAATGATTCGATTATTATTGCTGCTGCGATGATCCGGTTCGATAATTTGTTAATTTTCATGAACGACGGCGAATGATTATTTTCGTTATTCGATATTATCGATGAATATAAAAGGGAGCAAAACAATTCTACAACTTTCTTTCCCCTTTTTGTCCAATATCTTCTGAATTATTTGCAAATAGCTGAATTTATGAAATAACATTATCATTGATCCTTTACCTGAAAAATTTTTACGAATCCCACTTTAAGCTTTTATCATAAATAATAACACAAAGATTAAAATTTTAAATATCGGAAAAGCTTATTTCCTTATATGTACTATTATAGTATTACATTATACAAGCTTATTTCCTTATATGTATATTCCGCACGTTAGAATTTCTTGGAAATTTATTCTTCAACTCTCTATATCGTCACGATTGTTTACATATTAAGAGTTTCCCACAAAAAAATACACCACTGCTACATTCTTACCAGTAGCAGTCTCTACGATTCTTTTTACAACACTCTTCGTATACATCACAGTTAAAACTAATAATTACTCGAACATAAGATCCCTTTATCCAACAGAATTCAACTGTCAGGCAATCTGGACTTCCTACGCGTGACACCTGCGTGTCAAAAAAACCTCTGCTTTATAAGATATCACAGGAGGAATTCAATAGAAACAAAATGAAAAAATGACGCATCAAGAAGCCAAGCTTATTAAATTTTCGGGTACAAGCGATGTCAATAGTGAAACATGATCCTTATCCTGTTTCCACGAGCCCGATGT
Source organism: Euglossa dilemma (assembly GCA_002201625.1). NCBI lineage: Eukaryota > Metazoa > Arthropoda > Insecta > Hymenoptera > Apidae > Euglossa > Euglossa dilemma. The sequence continues at coordinate 955,748 of NIJG01000029.1, forward strand.
GCCACAGGCAAAAGTCATGCGCGCTCGTTTCCCGCTAGTTAGCCGGCAATTAGTAAGTTGTTGTAAACTATCAGAGATTCTGTACCTGCGGCCGTTTGCTGGCTACCTCCGCCGACGATTCATCTCCTTCGTAACCCATTACTTCACCACCGTCATAATCCTCCTGTTCGTTATCATTCGCCTCCGTCTGGCTAGTCGTCTCGCTTACCTGCTGCTCGTCCTTGCCCTCGCAATCAACGTCCAGGCACTCGTCCGTCTGTTGAAGCTCCGGCCCGTTCGGATGGGAGCTGCATACTTTACGATGTTTCTTGTACACGAAGTTCCGCGATCTGGTCCTGAAACTGGGACATGTCTTCGAGCACGAGCTCCACGAGCTCCAGTTGCCCAGCGTACACTGCGCGGAATCCAAAATGGCTGAATTCCGTCCTCCTTGGCTATTGTAACAAACCATTAACATTTTGGTATCGTAGGATTCAGGCAAAAGGGAGGAGTGACAGGAATTGTCATATAAATTTTTACGAATCATCGTTAATTAACCTGACCGTCAGTCGCCATTCGATCGGATTCCAAGGATGTTAATTGATATGCGAAACTTCAAATTAGCCAACGACGCGCAGAATGTCGGAGTAAAATAATTCTACTATGCGTTTTCATCTTTAGGATTGACTGACGCTTCTTATTATATTATAAACAATGGCCACTATTGGCCGAAAGGGTGACGAAAATCATCGACGGACCGTAGCGTGATCCAGTGAGATAGTATTGGAGTTAGTTTTCTGTTTCATAAAGTTAACATTATTATCTCGCTACCGTCGATGAACTTCGTCACCTCCTTTTTAGCTCCAAGGATGAAAACACGCTGTGTCAACTCGGCGCGAACGCGTAGCACGTCTTAATTTCTCTCAGGGTAGCGCTCGTTCCATTTCTACGGTATAACGAAGTAACGAATGGTCGGTTATGCGATATTTTCGAAGGTTCTTGCTCGGTTTGTAACCGAATGACAGCACATTCTTCGAAGGTCACGGAACGCGTGAAAATTTTACACAAGACACTAGCGATATATATCATTGATCGATAGAGTACGAATTCAATTAACTAGAAGCTTTGTAAATTCTCTAGCGGTGTCGAGAGATTTCCCACGAATTAAGAGAGCCATTTCGAAAGGAGAAGCTTCGCGAGGAAACGGCGCGTTTCCACTGGACAGTCTTTCTTTCCATGTCCACGCGAAAAGCCTTTAGAGCCGGTGAAATCCGATCGGTAGGGTAATTTCTGGCAGGATCGGTGGTCTCGTATGAAATTCCGGTTGTTCCCGAGCTCGTTCCAACTCATGGAACCGACGCCGGTCGGTTTCCAAACACTTTCAACGAACATAAGCTCGCTGGATTTTAACGAGCCAGCAAACGGCTGGCAAGTGTCGCTGGAGCTGCACAATGGCTGGCTCGTTAAAATTCCAGCAGTTTGCATTCGGCTGGATTATAAACCGGTGAACGGGCACGTTCAATCCTGTGTTCCCGACGATTTCGGTTCTTAAGCCACGAGAATGGCGGCGTGGACTTAACTGCTTCGCGGGAATTTCGGTCCGACGCCCAAGTTAAAATTGCTAATTGAACCGAGTATCGAAACTCGACCGGCTGTAAAATCGATCTAGCGCGGATAGAGCACGCATCCAGACATTTCCGATGGTATGTACTTGTACGCTTGTCGTGGAGCTTTGGAACGCGTACAGAGAAAGAATAAAACGTTACTTCGCGTGAACTTGAAATTTCTGATCATATATCGTTGAAAAGTTTCTTAAAATTCGTCGGAAGCGAAGATTTTTTTTTTGTTAAAGTGTTTTCCTCTAGGAACAGCTGTCATTTGCAAGTTAGTTATACCTATCGTTGCTTCGGATTTATAAAAATTATTCACGCGAGAAATTGCGATTAAATCAAACACAGGAAAGAAATTGCGATTTACAGAAATAATTACGGTTGAAGCGTGCGTTAAAATTTCCGTTCCGTTCGTTATTTATTTATATCATAGACTTTTATTAAAGATTTGCCAAAGATTCGCAAATATTGTAAAAGCGAATTTTGTAACTCGACTGCCGTATTACGGAGTACGCATAACGGAAATAAAGTCACGCCTGACTAACCCTTGATTCGTACTACTTGCTCTTCCTTCGTTCCCCTACGTAATAGCAAAAATTTTGATCCGTTAACAATTTTATATCGGAAAATTTAGATAACGGTGAAAACTTGAAGCTACCCATTTACGCTGGCTTTAATTCCTCCCGATAAATACCATTTTTATATCGCGATCTGAGATAATAAGAATAAAAATGAAGAATAATTCGTGCTCGTCGGTATGCTCGTATAACGAAGACTAATCGGTAATGTTAGCGGGAATATTTCAGCCTTTTTAAAATGCAGATACCTCCTTTGCTTAGAAGGATAATTAGGTATGCAACGCGTGCTGATTTTCGCTGTGTATTTCCATAAAATCGAGGTAATTACCAGTGAGGGCTCTTTCCATAACACGTCTTCCTGTCGGTTAGCGAGGTGTTGCACTTGTTCAACGTCGCAGCGGGTTTGTCTTTGTAATATCTTTGTCTGAGCTGCTGGCCACGGCCACAAGTTACGGGGCAAGGATCCCAAGGGCCCCACTGTGACACTCTGCAGGCTTCTGCGTACGTCAGAAATTATACTGCTTATCAACGTCATCCTTAAGGGATGCATTCGTGTTCTTGTCACATGGACGACGCTTATAACGATCTTACGATAAGATACGTTACAGAATTCTTGCAGATCTCGTAGATTCGTGCAAAAATTTAAAATTCATTGATTTTCAAAATCTGTGAGTATCTGCGAGAATACTTGTTGAATAATTCGCTTCAAATATTTTAGAGTGTGTGAGTTCTATCAGACGGAATTAGTGGAATTAATCATGTCGTACTACTGATTGATAAGAAATTGATGGATAACAGGATTAATAAAGAAAAGAATAAAAACTTGGATGCTTTTTGATTAATTAAAGCGAAAGTGTTAACGAAAATTCGATTTCATCGTTGATAAGGAAGACAAAGAGTTATCGGGAATAAACTAGCGTACTAAAAAGCAGAGAGCTATGTTACCTTCGTTTTAGAAGCAGCCAGCTTAAACATTTCTGATATCGATTATTCGAATGAAACATTCGAATATACGCATATCATTTGTAAGAATACGATTCACATTTTCAGAATAAGCCACAAACATAAAATTAGTCTCGAATAATTTTTCTTGTTATATCGATTAGAAGAGAAAAAGAGTTAACGGAAAACGAAACGAAAATAAAATAAAAGGAATGATACTTGCTGTTTTTGCGAGGAATATCAGGTGGTGGTGGTGTTGTACCTGTGTCAACCACATTCCCCGATGTGGTGCAAACTTTCTCGTAGAGTCTCTGTCGGTTCAAGTAAAGCCTGGCAAGCGGTTTCATATCTAAACCGGAAGGATCGTAAAACGGGGACCTAGTGTCATTTGGGTAGCTCGATGTTATCCGACGAATGGGTTCCTGCTCTTCGGCTGGAGAATCGGGTGACTATGAATTTCAGAAAATTTTATTTAATTCCTGCGGAAAAGATCTGACAAAAATTAGGAAGTGGAACCTGTTGTATCACGAGTTTATTTCGCAACTGAGCGAATATCCAAACTCGTTTATCCGTTTCGTCCTTATTAATTTATCGATCACGTATAACTAATTATTCCTGTTTTGTATCATTTGACAATGCACGTTAACGATATCAATGTACGTTCAAATTCTCTTTCACGGCAATGAGAATTGTTCGACGACGCGCATTCGAGGATCGAGAAACGATGGCGTCGCGACGCGGGGCGAAAAATTCCCGGTCGGCCGGAAAAGCGTCGCAGCACGTTTTCTTCGCTGCCGTCAGCGATTTTCGCGCGACCCGCAGCTCTATTGTCAATTGTTAGACCCGGAGGCTGCCGTCGAATTTATTATGCGATTTTCTGCGATCGACAGCTGACGTTCATTTCGCTTCCCCAAACGAATCCTTTCTCATCCTTTCTTCAGCGGCTAGGAATACTGCAACGCCTACAGATATCTTTCCCGCCAAAGGGGAAATCCTCCCCTGCCATCCGCCAATCCATTCGTTCCAGCCCGCCATTTGCGATTTTTTCGGTATTCTTCGCAATTTGTTTCGTATCGGAAACTCCTTTGCGTTTTTGCTCCGTTGGTAACGAACGAGCCGAATAGAACTGTCTGGAGCCGGAAGTAGAGAGAGAGGAAACTCGGTAAAGTTTGCACAGACAGTTTGCCAAAGTTCACATAGACAGGGTGCTATATAAATTTTGTAAAAATAGCTTCGGACGTAAGAAAATTCACGAGTCGCGGATTTGTTCGGCATTGGAAATACTATTTGATATCTTATATCGGTTAAACGATAATAAACGATTTTCTATTAAATTGAATATTTTTCTAGATACGGAAGTTTGCAATAATTAATTTCCTTTTTGTAAATACTTCGTGTTTCTTGAAGTCGAAATAAAGTTTTTCCTTTTCTATTCGTTAGCTGTACTTCGGTCGACGAAGCGATCAAATTTTTGTACATTTCTTTTAATTTACGACTTTTACTCGAACAGTGAAATATCGAGATAAAAATAGTGTAAAAAGGGTAGAACAAATTGGTAAAACGTAGAAATGGAATATTTCGGATGTAGATCATTAAATAAAATAGTATGCTTACTAAATACGTGATTCCATTGTCAGTACCCGCATCGTAAGGGTACAAATTCAGTTCTTTGTGTTCGATCCATGTGCAATTAGATGTGCACAACTCCAAACCTGAAACCCCGACGATCCAGTCCGGCGACGGATCTATAAAACCATTTGATATATTTCATATTTCAATTAAACTTGCACAGAACAGTTGTATCAATTCCTCGTAAATACCTGAAGTTTCCATGGAAACGTGCAAAACTTTTGAGACTTTTAAGGACTCTCGCGTTAATTCTCTGGTATTTCTACGCAGCGGAGGAATATATTATTTAAAAAATGCTTAAACTTTTAGAAGGATATTAGGTACAATATTACTTCCATTCGAAATATGTTAAATACTCTTACCAATCATGGACACCAAAGACATGAGGTGGTGTTTCCGGTCAACACGGAAGACTGCAAAGGTTTTCCCAGTAACATTGGGATAGCTTATTCCTCTGGCTTTAATTATAGTCCTGATATGTTCACTCTACGAAAAAGATCAAACATTTGATCATCCACGTACATTTAAAATGTTTCAATTTATTTTAAATATAAAGTAGTTGCAACTTGTTTGGTTCTTTGATATCGTAAATCTGTCTGTAAATAAAGTGACGAACGAAATAGAAAGAAATTAAGAAAGAGGAAAAAAGAACAAATAAATTCTTTTTTCTGTTTACTGACGGGTTGATATTGTTACGATAAGAATGTTTACTTGTTCCTTTAATTCAGATTCTAATTTCCGGGTCGATCCAAGCTCAGCTACTTGTCGCAAGCCAGAACTGGCCATACCATTGTATCTCCAAAATCTGTAATCTACCGTATGCGATGCTCCAATGACGTCTGAAAATCGAATGAGCCACCCTTTGCTAGGAAAATCCTGTGAAAACAAGCAAAACACATTTTAAATTATTTAAGCAACTCTCAAGGAATTTTTCTAAAATTGTCTAGATAATATAAAACTGTCTGGACGTGCGTGTATAGTTTTAATCCTTCAATGAACTTTCAATAGGAAGCTTTTATCTCAATTTGACCGTATACGCTGTCCAATAAATTTTATCTCTAATCTGTAATATTCATTAGGAGATTCTTGAAGTATTTACTTTCCTGAACTCGAATCCGTAATCGAAATTGCTCTACCGCACTTAGTTTCCGAAAAAATGTGAGTTTTTTTTAAAAAAGACACGATTTTTGGCTGAAATGAATTACAAAATACATAATTATAATTATTTGTGCTTCTGAATAATTATAATTAGTCATCAAAGTTTAACAATAAACCTTTGAGACTGTTTGCTACGCGCATCCTGGTATTTTTTTCAAAAACTTGTTTATCAGACACGGATCATCCAGAAACAATATTAGAATAAACTTCAATGTCGACAGGACGGTGAAATATATATCGGCAAACCGAAAGCTGAATTTTTCCGCTATCCAGCCATTTTTCGCACATCTAGATCCATCAGGGTCGTAGTCATGTGTAATCGACACCAAAATGATCGATGAGTATTTCATTTTTTAGTTGTATAACGTGTATGTCTTCACTTTTTCATATTAGTCGCAAAATTATAAGTAATTTCTTTAAATCGGGAAAGTAAACTCAACGCGAGTTATCGAATGAATATTGCAAATTAAAATTCACGTTGAACAGTAATATCGAAAATCGTTGGAACGAATGCACGCGGATGCGATCTTGTATCCTTCGCGAACATTTCTCTATAACGTTGTCACACAATCGAGCTACACACCATCCCAGCTTTAAAAGAAAGTTTCGTCGAACTTTCTTCCGACCCATTTTCACTCCGTAAAGTAACTCGATTCCACCGGTGAAGCCGATATCAATAAAATAGCATCCCCTGTCTCCTTATTCAGCATCAAGAATTCGAACTGGAATTGAAATAATTCACTTTTCGAACTTTCAGCTGTTTCGATACCCTTTATAATACACCCACCGTTTAAAATTAATCTCCAGACAAGTTTCATACTATCATAATGTGCTGTACAATTAATATTAATCCGAAATCGAGTTGTTTAAACAAATGTCACAGATGCAATTACACGAGCTTCTTATGCCGGCGCTAATAAACATACAACGGCTATTAAAAGTTTTGAACCAAAGACAAATTTTCTCACGTCTTTGAAGTAATAAATGTACGAAAGTACAGATCCTTGTTTCACAACAACGATATTTATTACGTTCCATAAAATACAATGTTTCCGAATTCTTCCAAAATCTCAAAAGTTGTAAAAACGAAACTGAAAGAGAACTACGGTAACCAGAAACTTTTGCTAGCACCTGTATACGTATATGAAAGCAACGTACGAGTAAATATTCTCTTCGTTATTCTCTCAATATCAGTCTGTCTGGAAAGGTAAATTTAAACGTCTCAATACAACGAGAACTTCCGAAGCTTCCCGCTCTTCTATCAATACTAGGTTAATATTCGAAGAAAAGTCTAACCAGCCTATCACCCCGCCCTCCGCGTTCCACGAGGAAAATAATTTCCCTGTCGACCAGCAGTGAAATCTAAGAATCTCATTCCGATCGTATAACACGAGACAGCCTGCGCCAATTCCGACGGAGGAAAGTTCAACGAAACTGGAGATTGGAATGAAAAACATGGACGCGATCTCTTGGTTTCCAGCCTCCGCCTGGAGTTCCTCTTCGAGGAGAGACGTCGACAGGTTAAACAGGATGGATCGATGGCCGCTCTATGCATTTCTATTTGGCGATTTTATTTGACGAGCTCTCGCGTACCTTCGGGTGAGTATTTCTAGACCAAAGTCCCTCGAAAGTAACTTCGTACTTGGCCTCGTCGCAGGCACAGCAGTCGCTCAGAACCTGTCCCTGGTCGTCCGCCTCGGCTTTCGAGTCTTGACATATCTTCATCACTAAGTTCGGATCATCCATGTACCATGTATCCGGCGTCTCCAATATCGTCGCTCTGTGAGAAAAACAAGTGGAAGAACACGTGTTACCCGGTCCACGTACCCGAGATTGCATTAATTTGGGATGTTGCGTGAAACAGGAGGAGCGTTTCCAGCGAATATTATCGAATAAAATAGGAATATAAACACGTTACACTTTTATTAAGGATTTTCGGAAATGTGTAAATAGCAGGAGATCGTGCGATTATGGCAAAGCGAGATACTGTTTTGTAAATACGTGTTACTAGTTAGTTGTGCTGGGTAGTATAGAGATAAACGCGTGTGTAGGTGTAACACAGGTATTAGAGTAGATGTTGAGCTGACCAAATAAAACACGATAATGGGTTATCATCGATCATCGAATAGAATTTTCTAAATATGAAAGGTCTAAAATACACGTAGGAAAATTGTGACAGAGAATAATTTTGAAAGAGCTGTAAGAAAGCAATTAATTAACAGTTGTGCGTTAGTGTCCATTTGAATAAATTTGGGATAGATTAGACGGTAAATTCGAAGAAGTTTGTTTATCTGTTCATAAATCTTTTGTATCTTTTAAAATTTACCAAATTATGCGTTTATCACGAAGCTGTTGACGATATTCCTTTCCCAGTATTAACGGAATTAATGATACTGCATGCACAAAACACTCTCGCGTAAACTGCAAATAATTTTCAATTAAATCATCGCCTACATTGATTACCAACAAATTTCAATAAATTACAGAGTACGTAGAGGAACGATAAAGGGGAAACGGTGGAGATTTACCGGTACGATCGGAATTTATTACTATCATCGCTTCTCATGCAATGGTGCATTTCGTTTTTCATGCTTGTTATTAAAATATCCCTTCACCTGATAAATATGCAACCGCTACCTTCGGAAGGACTGGTCCAGGCCACTGATATCTCCTCTTTGGGCACCATCGAAGTCTCCACCACGGCATTCGGGCAAATTTCAGAGTATCTCGTCAACGACTCGTCTTGAAGGTCGAATACGCCAGATTCTGCCATGTCATCCTCGCTCTCGGGCTCGGACGACATCAGGAACCTCGTGAATTTTCGCGGTATGATCCCCATACTATCTGCCTGCACAGTCACTGAAACAGGAGATTTCATTTAAATTAAATTCAATTTCTCGGTATAAACAGAAAATTGTTCTTTGAATATCTTAAATACGAACAATTTTAGTAATACCATGTTTTTTAATCACAAACTTGTTTGTCGAGGAATTCTATCCTGTAATTACATTTTGTAATTTATATTATGATTATGACAGATATCTTTTATCCATATCATTGAATTGGACTTAAAGTCTAATAGTAAAGTAATATGTATAAAGTTGCGCGTGAAAAAGCCGAAGATGACTTTGAAATTTTATTTAAAATATTCTTAGTTTGAAGATCCTCTGATACTTTATCAATGAAGGAACAAAATTTTTTTTTTATCTCGTATTAACGTTTGCCAATCAAGTGAGCTCTATCTCAAATCAAATTTCGCAATATTTGTATGTATGTATCGATACACCAATTGCGGATTTCATTTATATTCGAAAATTTGTTTCCTACGTTTTAATCAAATTTTCAACAATTTCTCCGATATGAAGCAATTACTTTTAGTACGATTACTCGGAAAATAGGAATCGTTGTTGGAATAGTTACTGGAATTTTTCTTTTTTTAATATCTCTGGAAAAATAGCGGATAAGTTAACTCGACGCGAAAGTTAGGAGTATTGTAATCACGTTGTAACGCACTACGAAATTGCATATATGTATTTGTTATTGCAGTGTTAAATCGTGCATACCGTGTAAATTTCTGCAAAGCGTATTAAATTCTCACGGCTTGCAAACGCGCTCGCAATTCGACGATTTGTTTTCCTACAGTTTTGTCCTGGTGCACAGTTTTTTTCACGCGAAATTTCGGGGGAATTAATGCAAACAATTTTTCATTTTTTGCCCACATGAACATGTAGGAAATGTTTACATTCAGATGCGATTAGTTTTTATTTGAAAAGCCACGTTTTCGTTTGTTAATAGCGTAACGTAGGAATATTTAAGAGAAATATAACACAAAAGATATTAAAATGTTACGAATAATCACAATCCAAATTTTGCTTCTTTTTATACTTCTTATTTGGAATTATCAAGTTCGAATTGTTAAATTATGGTTTTAATTATGGCACTTTCTATTGTCACGTTAATTTAGAAAACATTCAAAATACATACGTATTGCGATAAAACACAGCCATCCTCCCATTGTAGTGGACTGATGCAATAAACGAAGTAAACGGTGTACTGAATTAAAAATGCAAACGAACAGTGAGACATCGATGAATATTTATCCCAGTTTAATGTGTATTTTACGTTTCATACATTATTGATACAAATCAATACATATGAAATATTTCGTTATTAATTCAATATTTTTTGTCAATGAATTATTTATTTAAAATCTATTTCATATGTACAATATAGAATTTGATATTGTTACTGTATCGTCATTATTGTATTTTTGTCAATGAAATGTTACTAAACATTTTTATTCAATTTAACGTTAAATAACAAACAGGCAGTTCGAAATATTTAATTTTATATTCTTTTCATTCAGTTGTCTTTATTCGACATTATTTAATTAGAGAATATCATTGACAAATGTTTCGTAATTTTTAACGTTTTGTGTCTAAGAGGAAAGGAAGTGATAAAATCGATGATAAAAATTTGCGATCGTGCCAAACGCGAGAACAAACATACGGTTTACTTAATCGTTATTTTATCGAACACGATTAATCCTAATGTATATACGACTAGTCAAGTCAGAGAAGTCGGCAAACGTCAGGGTTTTTTTTTAAATCGAAGAGAAATTGTTACGTGAAGTGAGCAGGATGGAAATTCGTGTTTATATAATCTCCATGTATCGAAGGAATATTCGTGTGTCCAAAATAGAAGTATCGAAGCTCGTAGCTCTGTGGCTCACTATTTATAACTTGGATTAAACACGATGTAGCGTGAGTCCAGTGAAATATCGAAGACTCGCGCGATTTTTCCACAATGGCCTTTAAAAAAAACCATCGCCACTAAATTTAAGGAAGCTGAAGCGATGGGACACGATAAAACAGCAATTTTAAATCCTTGCTAAATTTTTTTTAAACCGTGTCCGAGAGTCTCAGATTCGAATAAATTAATTAAAACGAAAAGTATATATACGTAGTAAACAGATACTTGTCAAATTAATCGAATATTAAATATCTAATTAATTACTAGGTCATATATAATAAAAAAATATATATATAATTATAAAGTCATTTCATTTTTCCTCAACAGAGGACCTAATTGTATTTTTCCACAGCTAATTTCACACTTCAGCTGCAT
>NIJG01000029.1:966782-1022131 GCA_002201625.1 Euglossa dilemma
GAATAATATTTTTAAAAGATACTTTAACTCGCATTTTGATTTTTTTCATAAGTTACTAATTAATTTTTATTATACTGATTTGAATTCACGCTCGTATTCGTATTCATATTCATATTTATATTCATGCGGGATTTTTTCTAATTAAAATGGCCATTAAAAAAGATTCGTTTAAAATTTGCAAACACCTCCTACTGTACATTTACTGGATTTTTAAATATTTCACGAGAAAAATCAATACCTCGTTCTACTTATCGATTAATGGGAAGCAGAGGTATTCAATTTTATCGGATATCACCTTTCAAATTCGGTAATCCTTTTAACGGAAAAAAGAAATTGGCCCTAAATGAAATTGAAATGTTCATTTAAAAAAAAAAAAATATCCCGGAGATAACGAAGTGATCGAAATTTCGATTAACTGTTTTCGGATATAATTAAGTTGGCAAGCGTTTATCCGAGATGAAAAATTAATACCTTTGACGAAGCATCGAGGAAAATTACATCGCGAGCATCGTGAAATTGAAGTAATTACTCTGGTTTTCTTTGAGCCAGGCGTGCGAATTGTTCTCGGAATACAGCGTACTGTATTTTCTGCAAAGGCAGTCACCAAACAGTCGTGCAACAATATCGCACCGTATGTAGCGCCACTCTATTACCGCGAATTTAAAATTGTTTGTAAACTGCAGGTAGGAAAAGAATCCATGTCGAGTTCCCAAAAGGTTTCGTTTGAACCTCCACCTTTGATTGAAATACGCGTAAGCTCTTGCATGGAAATTGGAAACGTCAGTGAAAATTGAAATTTAAAGTTAATTATAAAAATGACACATTAATTATAAAATGTTTCATTGCAAGATGAATTCTGGAAAATGTGAATTAATATTTACATTTGCTGCAGAAATTTCAGGAAGCTGTTATCTACTCGTTCGTAATTAAAATGAACTCCGATATTTTTTGATAATTTCAATTAACGCGAATATACGTTTATTTTTTTATTTTTTTTTTTAGGAAATGCACGAGACAAAGAGGATAATGATATCGACGAACGTGGCAGCAAGTTCACATTGAGCTAACTAGTCAAGTTCCTGCTTCTGTATGAACTTGAACGACTTTGTAAGCACCCTGTAGACACACGGAACTGTCCTTCTCTTTCAGTCGATTTTACTTCACCTCGTGCGTATACATCAGGGACGTAACACGCAGATGTTTAGAGCATTTATGGCTTCCGGTATTACGGGTCTTCGCAAAACTGCGTCTAGTTCGAGTAACTCAGTCGTCATTTAAACGCTGATCGCAAATATTTTTCACGCACAGCCCATAGTATCTGATCCATCGTGTTTTGCTCGTGTATGTTCCCTTTAAATCAAGGCTCTTTGTGAAAAAGAACCCTTGGAAAAGAAATGACACTATATGAAATTAATTTTCAAGTCCCTCCATTTCACTCTAGCGTGAATAATTCACAAGTGTACCGTGTAAAATGGTATTAAAATATTTAACTCTTTCTCGTGTTAAAACGTTAATTAATTTATGGGCAAAAAGATTTGTGAACAGAGACTGTGTGATATATGTGTTAGGAACTTTTAATTATGCTTGATAAATTACTCTGCATGTTTCGTTCTATGCGAAAATCTCTTTTGAAAATGATCTATAGAGACATCATATGTACGTATATGATAAATTTCTATGCGATGTTTCATTAATTTTAAATATATCTTTTATTGGTTTCTCAATTGAATCGAGATGATCTATTTGTTAATAATAATTTGGTAATGTATCTGGTAATTAACCTGTCGTTTCATATCTCGAAAAATAATTGATTAAATATCAGCTTTTTGCTTGAACATTTATTGCCGTATTATATTGTAAATAACTTATTTCTGGGAGACTGCTTACATGAAAATAGCACGCCCAACAGAAATTCGAACGATCATTTAATATTCGCGGTATCAGCATAAACCTTGTTATCTCGATTTCTGAGGATACTAAATTTAGCTCTTAGCAAACTTCAAGTTAAATAATTAACTTGCGTTCTACGAAAAGGGCTCTCGCTGAACCATAGAAATTCATTAATTTGCGATATACATTTCTCGTTAATTCCATTTAACGTAGTTTCGAATCCTGCTGAACATTTCCTGATTGAATATATTTAGAAAATATTCGAAATATGGCTAATACGTTTCACCATTCCACGATTACTGATTTCAATTTAAAAGATAAGTTAATTTCAGAATTTTCAGTAATTACAAATAACAAAATTTAAAAACTTTGAAGAGTTCGAGTGTTTCTCAAAGTTTTCATTCGAGAAATTCAGGAGGATCTGAAATTTATGAAATGACTGAAAATTGGAATGTTTTGTGTTTTCAAAATATTGAAATTAGCCGAAACTCTGAAAATTCGATAGCTTAGCACAGCTTTGATAATTTTCTTTTACAAATCGTAAGATTTTTAGCCACATAGGTTGTAACGATACGAAAACTTGAATTTTTATAATCTAAAAATTGAATTTAAATTCATGGTTAAAAGCATGGCTCTTTATAAGGCAAAAAAATAGAATTACTCGTGATTTTACAGTAACCTTTTGCCACAAAACAGTTACAGAATGATCACTTTCAATGATTTAATAGAAACTGTTGGAAACATAATCTGATTACGCCAGTCTACCATAAACACAACACCAAGCAGGTCTGGGTTAGGTCTAGGTTAAGTTTCCGCTGTATCTCGTTCTTTTTGCCATTAATCTCGCCGGTATTAGAATTCTTAACGCCTCGTATCCACGTATCAAGTAAATTCTTCGTGGACACCGGGATGTAATGAGATTAACTAAATCCAGTCTCGAAATTCAAAATTGCGTCAGCAAACAGTGACTCATGACCTCTCGCGATCATTCCCATAACCCTGAATTAGAGGAATTAACTGTGAAAAAGGCGGGGGGAAACAGAGTTAAATGAAACCTTCGTCGGTATATCATGTTTCCCACGCTGGCACGCAGAAACGAAAGGAAAGAAACTCGGCTCGCTCGACTTTGCAATTTGTGCGTTGAAAAAGATCTCGTTTAAGGTGGTGCTACTTAATCTGTTAACGGGATTAGTGGCGACACTTCTAAGGTGCTTTCTACGGACGTTAGTCTTGATTTCTTAGCATTTGCTATCATTGTTTCTCTATTTGCCATTTTTCCCTTTTTCGTACTCAATTTTCGCCTGGAAGATGGGAATAATTTTTTCAGCGAAATTATCGTTTCGTTTACCGAGTTAAATCAATTAGCGAAATGGAATTAATTAACACGGATCTTACTTTATTTTACTCTACTTAATTTTTCATTGCGTATGTGCACCACATTAATTCTCAATAAAATCTCAAATTATTCACTATGTACCGTATTATGTTTTATTAGATTTTGCTCAGTGAGATGAATTTTATATCGCGATATAATCGCCGTAAGAAGAATATTTCTCGATAAACAGGTGTCGAATTATATCTTCGAGTAACTCTAGAATCAGTAGAGCATGCTCTCTATTCAGTGTCTCGAGAATTTAGTTGTCACGCTGCTTTATCGCTTCTCCGTTTACGTCTTTAGAAACCCTTCGAACGTAAATCGCGGAGATTTGTTGTCTGCGCGACAAGGTTTAATCGAATTCCCGATAATGTGAGTTCGCGTCATTCTTTTTCTCCTTCGAGGTTGCCTTTCCTTCCGATTTTCTCCTCATCAAATTTCTTTTTCACGTTTCATTCCGTAGAATTTCTCTTTTCGTTTTCCAAAGAATTAAAACTTCGAATTTTCATCCTTTTTTAATAATATTTCTATCATTTTTGCAGATATGTTTTTATATGAATGTATTTTAACGAAAAGACAAATTTATATTCATGGTTTAATCAATTATTAAATTACCTGCCAAGTTTGCTTAATGGGATTTTTTAATTCAACATATCTCTGATTTGATATTTTCCTTGATTATACTTTGTAAAAGTTTTAATAATTTTATTCTTATTAAAATTGTTTTAGTAAAATTGTACTTTTATATTTTTCTCGTCTGTAATATAAGATAATAACTGGATTTACAATAATATCGCGAATATACGCTTTCAGTGACTTTTAAAACGTTCGATACGCCGCATTTTTTAAAATTACGATTTTCCCCGCGGGCTTCCAGTAAGTTTCATTAATAGTGCCATTTTTATCCGAGGGAACTAACGTTGGGGAACCGCTTTAATGACTGAAAGAAGGAAAATGGTTACGCGAGGACGTAATCGTGACTAACTTTTCGCGATGATCATAAAATCTAACGAAACGATCGTCCCGTACCATTTTACTGTATTTAAAGTTTAATTAAGTGGCTCGAGCTTTCCCTGTACTCGACAGCGTGTAATTAGATTTACTCGTGGTAGTTAAATTACAAGCAAGCTTTCGTTATTATTTATGCCTCCTCGTTGGCACCTACAACGTGCGACAAAGAAAGCAACGGGGCATGCAACATTTATGGATAAACAAAGCGGTCTGCTTCGAGTGTCGCGTGACATTTCCTCGGAAATTAAAACCTGTAAAAACAAAAAAAAAATTAATTTCTCTTTTTGTTTTCAACTTCCATCGGTATTTCTTCTGTGATATATAGACCTGTTGCGACGTTCGTTACGTTTAACTATTAGTCTAAATGCGTGACAAGCAAAAGATATAAATCTTGTAACTCGCGTTTCCTCTTACCCTCTATATCATTTTATTTTCTTTCTATTTTATAATATAAATGTACATTTTCAAACTGTAATTTTTGTTTATAGCGAAGATTTTTTAAACAATGCTTCTTTTCTATTTATATGGTAATAAATGATGGCAACAAGGTAATTACATATGGAGGGTGCAAATTTAGGATCGAATAAATAAATATACGAACAATATTTTATTTATATTTATAATGGTTTCTGTCGTAAAAAAATTGTCAGGTTTATCGAGAAATATTCGAAAGACGATAAGGCGTGGGTTTGTTGAGCGAGCCAACACTTAATATTTGGGAACGAAGTAGAAAGAATGGAGAGTTTTAATTGCATCGTGGAAGGACTCGACGTCCTTACTGTCCGTCGTTCTTTTTGTCGGCAGAGGAACACAGAAACTGGATTCGCGAGATGACCATAGACCACATTCTCCACTGTCTGTGCGCTATTGTTTTTTCCCGCTCCGTTGAAATTGCTTTGAAGCATAGGGAGGAAGGGAACTAATCTTTCCCCGAGTTCGCGCCATCTTGCCACCGGTTAAATACGAAAATAAAGCCGAGTATTTGATAAACTTTAATAAAACTTCTCGACATCATGACTGTTTACCGCATAATTAAAGTTTATATCGCGGTAATTGGTTTTTCATATTCTTCCGTGTAAAAACTCGATCGTAAAAAAGCAAGAAATGGTATCAAAAACAAAAACGCCGAATTACAAGCGATTGCAAACACAAGAATGGTATACGAATGTAAGCTTTTATATTCGTCGAAAAAATAACGGTAACTGGATTTTATTTGTTGATACATTTTTCTGGCGTTTTATTCGAAAAGAAGAACGTGCCTGCTGTACAAAAAGGAAAACGAGAAATGCTAAAAAATCGGGTTCTAGCTGTGCGAATTTTTATCGAAATATTTTTGAGTTTCTACGTACGTAGGTGACATGATATTTAATGGAAATATTGCAAATAAGTCGTGGACAATCCTTGAGGGATGTTTAAGGGGATTAAGAAAATTAATTTATATCGATATTGATACGTTAAATAAATTTCCTTGTCAAAATACCATCGACGAATGTTTACTAAAGCATAAAAGAGACTGAAGTAGAAATAAATGAGTTGGTTTAAAGTGAGACGTGTGCCTATGTGGTTTCTAGGAATGCCAAAGAAGTTTTGCACAGTAGTGGTGTGTACGTGTTAGACTGTGTCAGTGTGATAATTTCAGGGTACAGTCGGCTAAATTGAGCTTTGTCAGAGTCAGAGAGTTGTGAGCTATAAATCGTGAACAATGTAGAGTCGAAAATTGTTACAATTTGCGGATTATATTGTACTAATTATACAGTCGACATGTATATATTTATAACAAGATTTTTAGGAAACAGGCATTAACTGCGTGGGAAAATATCTAGACGATATAACGAAGTATATAATAAACGTCGTTTATATATATGTGTATATATATTTTTTTATATATTTTGTATAATAACAGACAAAAGAAAACGACGAATTTTAGAACGTTCAAAACATTTATTTTACAAGTTTTTTATAAAATTATTTATTACAAGTAACAGAAACAATCGGTTCCAATTCTACTTATATAAGAAACGCGAAAGATTCGTGTATATATTAATTCTCGAATAAGCTACTAATTTACACTTCCACTATTTCGAACACACCGAAGTTCCCTAGCAAACCAAAAATTGTTCATAACGATATTTCACCGAAAACTAACATGCTGCGTAACCAAACTTTCCCCCGCCATCAAAAAGCCGCAGTGTTTCCATGTATCAACCCCACCACTCGTAAATATGAATAAACCAAAAGAAGAGTTAGGGTTCAGCGAAAAGGCTGATACAAATGCAAAAAAATAAAAAAAAAAACATGCGAAATATTCCAAGCCTCGAAACATCGAGTTTTGTGTATTTTTCAAACGAATCATTCGAACGAAGCAAATTATGCTCGAATCTCACGTATAGCTTTCACGATGAAATTTCCAATTTCCGAAAAAAAATGCACTTTTCTTTAGCTCGTTTAACCTGGCGGTGGATTATCCACGATTCGTTAACGATTACGAGCGGTTGAATTACTATCGCAGGCGGAAGAAAAGGCGTACTTGGACGTGGTGTGGGATCGGCGTCGCGGCGCCACCGTCGTTGATCGTGCTTGTTCTTCGCGTCTTCGTCACGATCGCGACCGATGCTTACCGATTGCACCCGGCGCATTCGTCGAACTGCGTGGACGGACGCGGACTTGGCACCTGGCACGAGGCCAGCGTTACGCAACGCATTAATTCACCGGCTGCGACGGATTTGCATGCGTTAGTAGCCGTGGATCGTCTACGGTTCGTGCCGCGTCCACGCCGGCTTAGTTTTCGATAATTGCATCGACCGTTTCGCTCGATAGCTCGGCCAAAGTGGATTAAACGCGTGGCCCCTGGGCCGACGATTAATCGCGGAGGAGGCACGCGAACACGCTTGGGATCGATCAATGTAATCAACGGGCATGGGCCCTGCGAATGAAGAATCGCTCGGAATGTGTCAGCGTGTTATTCCGTTTTCCGTCCGGTGGAATTCTTTCGCATCGGCGTCGCGGCGAGGAACGCGCGTTTTCAGACGGTGAATGTAATCGGGCAAGGGGAGCACCGTGAAAGTAAGGTACAATTGCGATCGGCGAGAGATTGAATGGGGCACGGACGCGAATGGTCGGGACAGGAAGAAAGAGAAGAAGAAAAAAAGAGCACGATGAAACGCGGGTGGAGTTGAGTTTATGGGAGCCGAGCGAGGAGAAGGTGAGGTTAGATGGATAAGATGGGGTTAGCGAGTTCTTCGCTGCCTGGGTCGAGATAGAGATTTTCGGACGGAATGATTTTCCGCCTAAGTGTCGAAGAAAAGAAGTTTATGTCGGACAAGGGTCTTTTTCAGAGCGCGTTAAGAGACGCGGTATACGTTTCAACCCTTTGAAGTACGAATTATATTTCAATTTTGTTACCAGCAGCTCTTCGCGATTTTATTTCAAATTTACTTTCGATTAACGGATAGGGCAATTTGAATAAATAAAGGAGGAAAGAAATTCTATTATTATACTTTGTAAGCTTCGAGTGTACGATATCTCTTGAAACAATATCCCGAGCACTGCAAAGGGTTAATGTCTCGATAAAGGGACGAAAAAATAGCACGACCTGCGCGAGACACGTGTCGGACATTTACACGATATTTTACACGCGAACGCACGCGCGAGTGCTGTTTCACTAGCTAGTCAAAAATAGAGACTGAGTGAGGAAATGAAATGAAAATAAGCGATACACGATTAACGGATTAATGCGTGTTAGGCGATGCAGAGGCTCGGAGGGTGAATAACGGAGAACGAAATTTTCCGCGCGAGACTAAATTGAATTTGTACGGGTTAAGCGAGATAGGGAAACGAGGCGGTGTTTTTCAGTGTTCTTTGGGGGTAGAGCGATGTAGATTTACATTTGCCGGACGTAATAAAGCCAAATTCGTGGAGGTCAAGTGGGAAAAAAAAAATATAGCAGTTTTTGCCGAGTGAAGTGGAATTATTAAATTCGTGGCGGTTGAAACAGAGATAGGAGTGAGGTAGACAGTGACGCAGGCTGAAATTTATTGTGCGAGGCAAAGTTGAATTTGCGGATTATTTTAGAAAAGCGAAACGAAGCTAAGCGAGGTTGAATTAGTGAAATTCAGGAAACCGGGGAAAATAATTCTTCGAGACGGGCTGATTTGCAGGATGGAGTTTTCTTCGGTGTAATAATGTTGAAATTTGTAAAGGTCCAGTAAACAGGAATACAGCTAACTTGAATTTGTAAAGTGAAACAAGGTTTGTAAATTCATGCGAGTTAAGGTTGGATGCGGAATTAAATTTGTCGAGCAACGTAAGATTGAGTTTGGGAAAAATTGGGCAGAATACTTTAAACATACCTTCCAAAAACGGGGACTTAATTCTTAGTTTGAAGGAATGAAATAAAATAACGTGGTATACCATCTTAAAACTAAAAGAAAAGAATTTCAGGATGCTAATAACAGAGAAACAAACCGATGTTAACTCGTAGCTGGTGAAACTGATAAACGAGGTTATAATTAATAAAGATTAATTAACGGTACAACACCGATGAAACTAATATTCAAACATATATAATTAGTTAAAAGCTTCTACTCTATTTGAAAGTTACACTTTCTATCCGAAATAGTAAATATGTCTCGAAATTACAAAATATTGCGAAACTTCTACGAAACGAACGATTGTATTTTATTATAATAAGGAAAAAATTATATTTAAAATTCTTTGACCGTAATATATTAATGATAACATTATTAATATTAACTTAATTTAGGAATCGAATTTAAAAATTGGGACACAACCTTTCCTAAAAATTGCCCGCCGGTTTTCTATCTTCTAAAAGGTAGTTTTCGATGAACGTTAAATCACCAGTGTGCCCTAAATTCGACGGTACCCCACACAGGGTGATAATATGTTCAAGGTTCCTCGGTTTTTTTCGATAATTGCCATCATTATCGTCGAAAGAAGCAGCCCGAGAGAAATCTTTCTTGCCGCCGGTCTATTCAGGGTTCAACGGTGCTCCAGTTCGAGATATATCGATAGTGCGACCGCAGGATTGATAGCTCGTGGTGAACGAGAATGCGGCAAGCATTAAATTTACACTGAAATCGCGCTGTTGGTATTATTTATTGTTGCTAGTAAAAAACGCGATTTTTTTCCTTTTTGAGCAAAAGGTGGGAGGATTACGAGGTGATATATCAAGGTTATTAAAAGTTGAAAAGTCTCGCGCGTCCTGCAATTTTATGGTCATTAATTATTCGAACGATAAAAACAAATTTATCTACCGTTTCGTTTGTTCCTTTTCTCCTTTTCGTTTCACGTATGCATTTTCGTTGGCGTATCGCGATCATTATTAAGTTAAATAAAACATTTATTCGAACATCGTGAATTTCACGGTCATTAATTATTCGAGCGATAAAAGCGATAAAATTGATATACGCACTTTTTCTTTACTTCCCGTTTCTTTCGCGTATTTTTCTCGAAGTAGCATTATAATTTTTATTATATCCCGTTCTTTAAAAGGAAGTTTTTAACGACGTCTATTTATGGTGTTTTACGGGAAGTATGTTATTTACACGAAATTCGTAATGCGACCGAGTAGAAGAAAGTTCTCGCGGAATAATAAATTCAAAATGTCGTAAACAAAGTTAACTTCTTATTAATCCGAATATTCGGCTAATAATTGAAAACATAGCAGCCGAATAACTTCTCCGTCGTAGTCCTCGAATAAACAAGTAATTTGCAAGCTCGACTGCGAGTTCATCTAACTATTCAAAGTAGTCGCGAAGAGAATTAAAACTTTCACCGGCTTGATTCGAGTTCCTCTTAACTTTTCAAGACAAAGTTCATTACCTCGATGTCGGTTCGCGTTGTGGTCAAACCATGCGTGAATTAATTCCTCCGAGTTTCTTGAAAATTTTTTACCTATATCTCTCGATTGCTTTTACGAAAGCTTTGCAGCGTACAAAAAGCAATTAATAATATGAAAAATACGAAAGACGCTTGAAGAAATAAGAATAAAAATCGCATCGATGGCAAATATATGCACACACGAAAGGGTTAAACGTTCGAATTGGTCGAGTGATGAAATTTTCGTAAAATAATCTGAGAACACTTACCGGTGTATCTGGTATTCGGCATATAGGAGAAGACCATTTCCGTCCGATTGAACAGAGTAACGAATAGGTGGTATTTCCCATCTGCATTGGAACGAGGCATGGTTGTACCGTCTATGAGTCTGGAACATTTTGATGCACTTGTGCTTGTTACTGCCGCCAGCAGCAACAAAAAACTGCGGACGTCCCTTAAGCTTTTTGCTCTCTGTGAAAAGGAAGTACAAGGCTGTCATTAAACCGTGCGTCTATTTAGACGATTTAGTAAGCATGAATTCTCAACGTTTCATTAGCAACATTTTAGCAATATTTTAACATTCGAATATATTAAATATGTTAAGCAAAGAAATAACATTTTCATCGTTAGTCGAGAAAATAAATAAAATTGGTCGTTAGATTAACACTCTGCACCCTTCTAAACATCGATGTGATATATTAGGTCGTCCCATAAGTTCATTCGCGGTGATATTTACATTCCTCGTCACAATTTATAAACTATATCGACGATTAACGTCTTTGTCAACGAAATAGGAAGAAGTCGTAGAACAAAAGGGTGACTAAATTTTTTCTTAATATTTAAAGGTTTATTCGACGTATAATTTTAAATGGTAAAAGTAAAACCCGGAACAAATTTATGAGACGACCTAATATTAATATATCAAATTTAAATCTATCCAACGATAAATGTCGAAGTAAAATAATTCTACGTGTTAATTTCTCTGCAATTTCTTTTCTTTATTCTAAAAATATCATGTCGATTGGATGTCGACAGAAAGCCATCGAATTGCCATTTTTCTAAAAAATCGTCGAGCGTAAAGGGTTAATAGACACTTAGCCAGTTATCGCAGAGAAAAATTACGAGATTATTATCTCGAGTGGTCGGGTCGAACCGAACGTAAAATCCCAAGCACGGTGGAAAAGAATGGCAATGAACGACAGGACTGGGGATGACATCTCGGTTAGATCCTCCTTTCGCGGTTGGTTATGATTAATCGCCAGGCTGGTGCGATTCGTTTCGGAAATTGTCTAAAACTGGGCGCAGTAAATAAGAATGATGCGTCACGAGCGGGATTAGAATCGGAAACCGATTGACCCAATTTATCCACGAACACCAACGACAGATGGTGGCATACGGCGAGTTTTCATTTCACGCGAATGGAAGGGACTACGTTTCTTTCTTTTCCGCGCTGGTCATAGAGTGGAAAAGCGAAAATTCCGTCGATCCGCTCGCGCGTTGTGCAATCGGTCGTATTCCCGACACGTGTGTAAATCTATAAGAAAACAATTCACGCAATCTCTTTTTCAATATACCTTTTTTAATGGAAGTGGAAATTCCTTTCCAATGGAAGAGGAGATATAGAGTGGCAGAGAAATTGATTCGCGTGAAAGTAACGTGGTTATTTATTTCCTGTTAAACACCTGCACCAGATTGAGTAAAATATTAACGATTTTGTTAGTCAAGTGGTATCGTTATAATGGAATACTATTTAATATTTAACATTACTAAATATTCATTTTAAATTCTACGTTTATTTATATACTGAAATTTTACTGTACACGCGTTTAAATTATCTCATAAATTGAATACGTCCAGCATTGGTAAAATACGCATTGATAAATCGCGTTTCAACAATTTTTACACGTAATTTATTGTACATAATAATAATTCGTTAATAAACACGACCAGACGAATGTTCTTTTATGATATCAATATTGTCCTTTGCAGGAATCGAATATCGATATATTTCGTGATTATGGCATCGTACCGCAACATCCTTTGATGTTGCCCTGTTGCGTAACTGAAATTTGATAAAGTCTTTTATTACCGATATTATACTCACTGTCCACCGTCGGTATTTCCGAATATATTTTACACGAGCATGTATACAACTCGTCTCGGTGAAATTTACCGCATGCATCCGCATGGTTAAAGGACTAAAAAGGTCTCGTAATTTTGAGTAGAACTTTGACGGAAAATTAAATCAAAATGTTATGCTTTTTATAAACATGTTCGTGGTATTAGTGACATTTCATCTGTCACATATATGTCTCTTTAATATTTGGGTAATATAAAGAAATTTGTTCGAATTTTTAGGAGAATCGTCGATCGCTATGAAATTGAATCGATTATACCTTTAAAGAAAGAGGGAGGAGAATTAGACAGAAAATGACTTAAAAACCGTATCAGCATTAAAAATGCTCGAAATTTGAAATATAGATTTCCAGAAGAAGGAAGACTTATAGCAAATTTGAAATAGAAGATATCTCATAAAATTACACGTGCACATGCATGTTATAAAAGATATTTCGAAGAAAGATATAAATCACAGAAGAGTATAAAAATTCTGAAACGAATCCATCACTTTTATCTTTTTACGTTCGAAATAAATAACGGATTGAAACATAAGAACGAAAGAGTTCTGGTTATATTTCTAGAATGTTGCAAAGAGTTATTTTCAAGAGTTTAAATAATAGTGAAAAGTTTAAATAATAATATTACCTGTAGCAAGGAAAGATATGCAGAAAGTTTCGAGCTTTGCAGGACATACTGTGCTTACGTGCTCCATTCAATCGACCGATAACACGATTTTCTCTTACATAATTGCCAAGGCTTGCCGTATCATTGACGTTTGTCTCGATGAAGATCTTGGCCGTGGCGATTACAGCGAATCCGTTTACGTGGTCAAGGAAGAATCAATGTCGTAATAACGTTTTGCGAATTATAACAGGCTATGAGTCACTAGACTAAAAGACGCGAAATATTTCGAGTATCTACGAAGATTTCCATAAAATATTCTATCCTTTACGAAAATTACTTTACGCTGTTTGCTCGAGAATTTTTAGAAGATTATTGGATCAGTATAATTTGTCATCTTCGTGAGTAAACTTTTAATTACGTGTAATAAGACAACAAATATTGATTAAAATTATTTTCATTTTAATTAAACATTCTAATTTATTGTCTAGACGCTTGAGAAAATAAAAATTGGAGGAACGAGGATGCTGAAAAAATTTATATTCTGATCTTTGCAATGTTTGTGCCACCATTTTTTACGTGAAACAGGATTGATCGACTGCTTGGTAGTCATTGCGGCGTTAATTTATTTAAATTATAGTTAAGTGATTTTAGTTTGTTCATAGGAAACACTAAACTCAAAGCATGGTACTTCATCTACAAAAGTATATATACGCATTAATAGAACTCTAAGAGAAAAATCGGTCTGATAATTGCATTATATAAAGGTGTGAGTAAAATTTACGAAACGTGATATTTAATTTCATCTAGAAATTATTCTTTTGTACGTTCTCCTATTGTTTCAGAATATTCTTACCCCTGTTGTTTCGATAAAAAGGGAATGATTGTGTTGGAATTTTGTACGTAATTACGTTTCACTATCGATAAGAAGGAAAAATCGTTTTTAACTATGTTAAACGTAGTTATATCGATCTAGGCTGCAATTTTCACATTAACTTGCGTAATGTGGATTAACGGCACGCTTTTCGTAATGCATTTAGTACATAAAGTGCTACTACGTTATATCGCAGTAAATACATGTTACGTTGGGAAAAAAAAGTCTATTATTTTTATAATTTTAAATGGATTTATTTTTACCAATCTAACGTAATTTTTTATCAGAGAGAAAGAAATGCATTTAAAATTATAAAAATAATAGATTTCTTTTTCCCCAATGTAATATATGTATATTTACATCACGTGCGGTAAAAAGATCCTATTTATTAAACAGACTTACGTAACAACATTAAGCGTATAAATCATCATTTATTGAGAATTCAATACGCGTATTTAGGTTACCGAAAGTTCGCAAATATAGCAACGAATTTAATATGTAAATTGAATTTGCAAATTTAGTAATAAGTATAATTGTATATTGATGCCGGGTCCCATTGTATAAGCATAACGTATATTTCAATGAACATTAAAAGCTGTACCATTTGTTCCGCATTCTAATAGATTAAGGTTAATTAATTAGCAGCGAAACATTTCTTGCATAATGTAACTTAATAATAATTACGTGTAATAACTGATATCGCACAATTAATGACTCTGCTATCTCTACCATCAAATTGCGGTTATTCCATTACACGTTACTACGCTTACAGTATACAAAATTAATGTCATTATTGCTTTAATCGGAATATTCGTTTCCTCGATTTACTTTTAGCTGAATGTAGTTTATTTAGATCTGATTCGGGCAAATATAAATGTGACACGATCTATTTCATTATATATATTTGTAAATCCAAATTATCTCCTATTATATAAATTCCGCGTGTAAATTCAGAAATTAATAAATAACCTAGTTATAACAATTCCGGAGAACCGTCGATTAAAACCACCTTTATCGAAGGGAAGAGAAAAGACGGAAGGAATTATTTAAAAAATTTGCATTTTCTCATATTCGCAAGCGTACACGTACACTCGCAAACTGTCCGCGAAACAATGTACCAACTTGAGCGATGATTGATCATTACCGGTACGACACGATGACAATTAACCGAATCGATTACCCAACGTTCGCGTAATCGCGCGATAAAAGCCGTCGCGACGACGGGATCACGATTTTGCTCCGCGTCACGGCCTGTTAATTACATAACCCCCTGTCGCATTGTGCAACAAAGCAAAATTCGGCGGATTCGCGAACGGTCTGCAACACGAAATGTCACTTTGCCGGATGCCGGCTTCTATTAAATTAGAATACGAATATTCCGCGACGAAGCACGTGAACGCCGACCAGCCTGGCGCTGCCAACACGTGCGGCGAAACGTGTNTTAAATTAGAATACGAATATTCCGCGACGAAGCACGTGAACGCCGACCAGCCTGGCGCTGCCAACACGTGCGGCGAAACGTGTGTTCGTACTACTTTGTACGCCTATACACGTACACCAGCCACTGGCTGACTCATCTTGGCAAAGGCACAGCGTGCGACGAAGCGGTTTCGTCTCTGCTTTCTCTTTCCACCTCGCTGCGTGGCATCATACCACTGAATAGTTTCTTAGATATACCTTAGAAAGTTCGCGTGATTCAACTCGCACGGTTACCTTCGCACTTGCCCAAACTCTTTCGATCGATGTCGCCAATTCGGAATGGAATACACGAACATACCTGTCCTTTAAACGAACGAAAGTGCTACATGTTGAAACGATATTGGTCGTTTATCAGAATAGTAACATTTGCCGAGAACTGAGAAATAGAAAAATTCCCGGCTTCACCGATAAAATGATAGATAGAAAAATGGTAACTGCGAGTAAAGGCGAGTCTAAATTACCATTTGTTTTAATGCCATAATCTAAATAACGAGTACGAGATAACCTAGCCCAAACATGTGCTTTTCCTTTTTTTTTTTTATTTTACTATTAGAAGTAAGAGGGAGAATACAGAGATATAAGAAAAATTTTAAGTTATTATCAATTGCGACGAAAAAATTCTTCGAACACAAAGGGTTAAGTTATTTTGCGTTGTGTATGGTTTCGATGAAATTAATAGCGAACCTTTTTGGAACGATATGTCAATAATTATATATCGTTCGGTCGTTATTCTCAGGAAACAGTTCTGATTTCAATACCACGGGTGGTATAAATTCAGTTAAACGCTTTCAATTGTCTAACCTAGTAGAATTCCAGTCCGAGTAAATTTCCCTTGTCCGGTAACAGCACACGATCGAATAACGAGCCGACTAACCATAAATTCAGCGCGCCTAAATATATTGGCCGAAGACGATACATATAGGGCAGGGTATTTGACTCGACCTGGCGTTCTGCCATTCACGCTGTATCCTCGACCGCAGAGTACCGACAGGAATTCAAACAATACCATCAGCTAAGCCACGACCATGATTTTCCTGCGAGTCGTGTCATTATTCAAGAGTTTACGCAGCTACGTGTGCGAATTCAATCGGCGTGCACGGTTCTGTTTTCATTTTTCCACGCACACGCACGCACGCAATCGGATTTGCGGGTGCTCATTTCACGCGAAAAACGATTATTGAACCTTCGATTATTCTCAACGATTCGAAGTGACTGAAAATAATTCGAAAAAACGAGGAACAGTGGACTATTGTCAAGTTTACGACACGTACAATGTACGTACATAGAAACGCGGGAAATTTCAATAATACTTTCGTTAAATTTTCGACAAATTTCCTTATTATTTTTCATTATTTTAAATTTACAGTATACTAAATTTACACATTTAAAGAATAGGTGTTTTAATCGATCTTTGGTTTGTTATTTATCGTAACAAATTGAGAAATGAAACTTTTTATTTCACGACTTTAATAATTTTCGTTAACAGAAAGGCAACAATTTCAGAGAGAGCAGAATTTTCCTAGTCATCGAGAGATTTTTACCGCCACGGGTCGTGTTGAATTTTTTCCACCAGGATCGAGGGTAGAACCTAAATTACCCCTATTATGCGATAGTAGGTGAGGAAACGAGGTTGGGGGACGAGTGAAGTGGAATAAAAAGAGAGAATAGAAAGGGAAGAGGCTTGGAGCATTGCATCGGGCAGAGTGAAACTGCGAACGACAGATTGTGAGGACTGCCAATACGTCATTCGAATGTCAATAAGTCGAGGGTGGACGGTTTCAACCCCTTGAATGCTAGTAATTTTCATAGAAATTTCGCTATAAGTGGCCATTTGTTTCTCTTCCAAAATCAGTCATGTCTATCGAATTACACTAACTCACACGCCTCTTCAATTATACTCGATTAATCGAATTACGTTAACCGTCTACTTCGCTTTTTATCATAAATGAATTTTTCCTGCTTCTAGGTACAAGATTAATACTAAATTTATCACGAACAGTCATTGGAATAATTCAATTAAAAGTCGTGCTAGATGAAGCAAATTAGATACATATAAGAAGAGAAATGTATATCGGGATGTTGATTATGAAAAGGATATTGTATAAATATTTGTATTATAAGCGTTACAAAAAATGTATGAAATCAAGCGACGAAAGCGATAACGTTGAATGCAAGTATTCACGAGGCAAAATAATATGCATGCGCTCGTTTTTGTCGTTGTGCTTATTTGTTTTTATAATTGTTATTTTTACTGCTATTAAACTGAGTCGCGATTATTACGACATTGCTGCATCAGGCCGGATAAATCGTGTAATGGATACAGTCAGGTGTACGCGCGTTTACGTCTGTTGCTGGAAGCGCTGAGTTTTTTCAAGCGGAAACGGATATTCTGGCCAGGTCGAATAAAAGTCTGATTGCGTTTGCTTTTCTCGAAGAGTGCCACGATCGAACGTTGGATCTAGGGAATAAATGTCCACATCGAATGTGAGAAAGAAAACGTTGCCGTAGCTACTTCGGTCACGGTTCAGATATCAAGATCACGTTTGTAATACGTATAATGAATTAAATAAAGTACGCGATACGGATTACACGGTAAATTTATTTTATCGATGATATTGTAAATTGAATTTCTGGGTATTAAAAATATAACTGTATATTTCTGCACTTTATTTATTTATTTATCTGGAAAGAATTTCCGTTTCAATGATTCGATTATTTTTTGGAGAGCACGTTTCACTTGTTTATCGTTTGACAAATACAAACAGTAACAACGAAAAATTGATTGTAGTGTTTAAAATTGAATTATATATATATATATAAAGAAAATAAAGACTTTTGTATAATATAAAATTCGCTTTTAGGAATTATAATGATAAATTTGAAAAAAATTCTTTACAAAAACGTGGCACGATTTTCATCCGAAAGTGATTAGCTTAAAAAATATTCCTGCCCAAAGTCTGCAAAGTAAGATTCACTTTGTACGTTTTCGTACGTTCTATCTGCGTTTAATTTCGTAAAATTAAAAGCTTCATTTTCCACGAAAGCTTAGCCGCGGACGAAATTACATTTTTTAATTGAAAAGTGTAAATTAGATTCCGCCGTTTATTCGTTATACTAACTTAATATTTCTAGCAAAATCGATAAACCATTTCATTCGTTATTTTTTTATTCGTGCAAAAAATCCACCTTCCCGATAAATCCTCTGGAACAATATTCAAATATAAAGGCAAGAAGAGAAGGTAAAAAGGGATAAGTGTATAAACGTAACGCAAGAATCACTACGAAAAAATATTTTTTAACCTCGCCTTGTTCTAACCGGCTATCGATCGAAACAATTTTCTATTAACTTCTTTTATTAATTTTTGCAACGACAAAGGATATTGTATTTTCTCGTGAAATATTGGAACGTCTCTGGGGCCAGAGACAAGGTCCTGATGTAAACCAAAGAAGACGTCTTATCTTTCGCAACTTCCTCGAAGAGAATCAACAAAACGTTGCGGAGCGTGGTTCTCTGCTAAAATGATTGATGAGCGCGTTCAAATATTGGAAGAAAAAGTGCGACTCGAACGTTTTCTATCATTTACAACGTAGTTTCCTGAAGTTTTCCTAAGAAATTTCAGGCGTTAACGAAGACAGCGTCAGAACGTCATCATTTTTCTTTATTTTTCCCTTCAACGCGTGCCGAATCGACGCGCCATCTACTTCGTTGCAAGATATTTATTAAATTCTGAAATAACTCTAATAATTCCTTTCTGAAATTTATTACTAACATTTATTCCCACAGCTTGGATTTTATATTAACTTTGCCTTGAATTTTAAGCGAAATTCTAGCTTGATTCTAATGAACGCGAAGCTTAATTAGAACTGATTGAAAATTTAAGTAAATTTAGACTTCAGTTTTGGTGAATTAAAATACATAATGTGCTTATATCTGAACGAAACTTCAATTACACTGATAACGTAGAGTAAAACATTATTATTTATTATGTAAAAACGAGATTAAATAACAAATTTTCCTTACACAACTAATTATTAATTGATGAGGTCATTTCTTACCAAAGTACATAACGATTCTCGTCTGTTTTTTAAATAAAATTTCTTTTCCGCAAATTTATCTTAAACAACAGATATTATTCGTTACTTTACAATAAAGCATTCGTTTCGTAATCAATCGTGCTGGTCAAACAATAAGCGATAAATATCGGTCCTCAGTGGTCTTTATAATTAATACCTGTTATTTACAATATTGGAATATTATAAACAATTACGTGATCCAGAGATAATATAATATCCTTATTTTATCCTGCGATAACACCGCAGTTGTTACGCTTAACATGGCACTATCAGTATTAGCATTTCCGATTGCCAACAAATTCGAGTGGAAATCTTTCCACGTGAATAATTTCGATATGTCATCTCGATGTCGAATTCCTCTGCCAGGATCGACTAATTTTATCAGCAACATTTCAATATCGCGCAGTTTGTCGAGAAACAAATATTTCACGTTGAAAAAACCGAAATATTCCTTGTCGCACAGTTTTCATGAATGCGATCGACTTTTTTTTCGAATAATTTGTCTCTCACGTGTCTCGATGAAATTCATCCCGATTTTTTTGACAGTCCTTTTACACCCGTTCAATTTACGTACAATTCGTAACAAACCGATGCCAAATTCCTGAAGTTATTACGCCGGGGAAAAAAATGAAAAGAAAAAAAAGAAAAAGAGGAGAGAAAAAGGTATAACAGATATATCGATGAGATAAATCTTATTGATGACGATTCGAATGACGATTCAAAACGGACGCAGAATAATAAAGTCGTGTTATTCGTGGTTGCGAAATGTGCAATTTGGATTTAAAAAATGTCACAACGAGTCATATCAGGGGTCATTGTCAGGTTGCACCCTTGCTGCACTCGTGACCTTTTCCAGCAACACTCGGTAAATCGTGACTATCGAACGAATCGATATTTGCAGTGCCTTTGAGCGTGAATGATTCCGTAAAAGCCGATTTCATGAACGCTTCGAAGGTAGATCCGTTGGGTGGTACGTATGTATGCAGTTATTTGTTTCCTTGAGAAGGAATTTCGCAGATACTCTAAAGAATTAATTTAACGAAGAAATTACGGAGAATTTCATTTTCCTGAATTATTAGCTATGCTTTGTAAACGATATTATTTGATAATATTAAGCTTAACAAAATAGCATTAGGTAGTATTAAATATTATTGAATAGTATTAATTAATACGATATATTATTAAACGGTACTGAATAGTAGTAAATAATATTTACCGACATTTCATACTAATATTTATAGTATCGAATATTGCTTTGCTGTCCGCTGGGATTAAATACTACGAAATGATATTTACTATAAAGAAATATTAAATAGCATATGAATATATATATAATAAATAAACGAAGTATGAAAAGTGTGTAAACAGGGAGAAAGTAATAATTTTGCTTATTAATAATTTTATTGGAATTTTGTTTGATTTCTACGTATGAATTACGGTAAAGAAGTTATTAACTATTGACAGAAATATATTGCACAAGATATGAAAGTGTGTAGTTATACGTGTAAAATGAGACACGTATTACTCGTTGGAGATTTTCAGGTCAAATTATCAAGTCGAGTATCGATACGGATTCTGCAAGATTTCCATCCATCTTTCTATGCTTGTATTACGAAGGAATGCTAGTCTAAAAAATGAAGATATACCATCGCGCATGTATTTCAATTTAACATGACAGTGGAATAAAATGAAGAATGAAACTCTTCCCTCTGCATCTATCAACGTTCCTCTCTAGCAATGCCTTTTACATAGCACGTACACAAAAGGATCGTATCACATTTTACCCTCGTTTATTAAATCCACTCTTAAAATCAATAGCATAACCGATGTTTAGTAACATTTTCATTATTTCGTTTATTTATAACGAATGAAAGGTAAATCAAAATTTTACTAACTTTTATTCGGATAAACGGCAATATTTAGTATCGAAAATAAATTACAAATTTATTTAATATTTATAACAAATTATAATTTCCATTATATCATTATAATAAATTATTAAAAAATAGTACTGCTACTTACTGTATCCAGAATAAAATAAATTACAACTTTTTATGCAAGTATATGTAAAAACGCACTATTTTTACATTTTAGTAAAAGTGTTTATTCTTATCATAAATATTCCGAATTATACGTTTATTCTCATCCCTTCTATTTTGTAATATTCCTAATATATTTGTTTTTATATTTAAGTATCGTCATACAGCATTGAAGCTAACGTAACTTTGTATCACTCTAAAATGACATAAAATATATTTCTATAAAATAAAAACAGTATGTTAAATTTGACATGAAACGAAACAATTAAATTAGTCTATTTAGTGACAAATAAAAATGTTTAGAAGATAGATAAAAGATAGATAAAAGAGTTTAGCAAATAACTGATATGTCGCATACGCTTTGTTTGTACTCAATTGTCTCAGCATTGCAAGCTACATCTAGTTCTTATTCAAAAATCATTCATTTCCTTACAAATAATGATCTATAGTTGTGAAAAAAATAAAAAATTTGATACTAACCATGGCGACGATCGGAATGATTCGGACACGGGGAAAGAAAACACGTGCACCAAATCTAAAACAGTTGGTTTTCTTGATTCATGTCACGTGTGTTAAGCATATTCGAAATATACGTCTAAGAGATCCGTCGCGTTCGCGAGTCTCCGGTCAACTGACTACGTTTCTCGAGGCGCGTTAATAACAACCTACCACTTGCGCGAACCGAATGCGCAGTGCGCCTCAAAGGAGATTCTTCGGTAAGGGTCAGACACAACACGCTCCATATGGGTTCTTGTTATTTCAACGCTGCTGGTTATACGCTTTTTCTGCTTCCGTTTGCATTGATAGAAAAGTAAAATCAATGGAGGTTTTTTCTACAAAATGCTTGCGCTCGTTACTTCCTCGTTAACGAGACGTTCCAAATGGATGGATATTCATAGAACGTTGCAAAAATGGAGTAGTTTTCGATAATTACACCGCCGTTATTGAATGTCGCGTGTTACCAGATTGAGATAGAAGTGACATTGTTAGTTAGACTTAGTAAATCACGTTGTTAGTTAATAATTGTTGGTATAGAAAAATACCAAGTTTATTACCTTTTATTTGTATATTTTTTTGTAATAGTCGTGTCTAATTTAAACGCATTATATATAAATATATATAAATATAGTTGAGAAAAATAGAAACAAATGAAGGCTATGTACGTATAATATAGATTTCTCCATATTTTATTCTTTTTATCTGATAGAGATGAATCGGCTGTTTTAATCGAAACATTTGTTAATTAATTTTTGATAAAATATCTTTTCAATTTATTTATCTTGACAGTTTTGGAATCTCTATTTTTGTTGTTAACTTAATGTACTGATGTACGTATATATCGTGACTGGGAAATTTCTAGTAACATCTGAAAATAGAAGATTCGAAGTAATTTACGATATTTCTAGAAGACCTTTTAAAAAACCGTGTTCATTAATTCGACTGACCTCGTATCCGGTTGAACTATTTCGTCTGTTTCACTGTGAGAAGTCTCTACGGGCATTTTTTGGTAATTATCGTGGCGCCTATGTTTTATAGCGCCTTATTTCCCTTTGTGAACTACGTTTCTATTTAAACACGTGGACAGTGAAATGGAGACCAGTCGTTAACGAATGATTCAACGCTGATGTTTATATTAGCTTTTTACATCGCGAAAAAATATCTAGTTTGTTTATTTCACGAATTTTCGAACGTTTATAGATTATTATTATCACGTAATTTAATATGTATTAGAACAATTTTTATTCTACTTTGCAATTAATGTATTAAATTACTTGCCAACTATACGATACGAAGAAATCATTTTCGAATTAAAAGCATTTTCCGCGTATGTAATTAAATTTGTAATTAAAATTAGATAAAGACGAGACAATTGATTTCGTTATAAATAAATATGAGTATAATCCAATTAATTCTCAATGAAATATGGTAACGGAATTTCAAGCCAAGGGAATTAAATTATTAAGAATGAATCACAATTAAATGACTATCAAGGTATTCACATAATTCAGTAATTAAATACAAGATAATTAAATTTATCATTTGCTAAATAACAAATTAACTGAATTTATATCACATTTAAATTTCAACCGCAATCTCTAATTACCTGTCCAAAATTGTAATTACACTCCCGTACCACTGCTTGTATCTTATGTTACATTTAAATTTCGTATAATATTCTACGAACCCTCGTCTGAAACGAAACGAGTCTCAAACAAATATAGAATAATTCAAATGAAATAAACAAAATTAATAATATTCTCTTATAATGAATATAACTTTGGTCACCAATTTTAAACCATTTCCAGCAGTGCAATAAAAAAATGTTTCAAACACAATTTTTTTAATATTCGATAGGCTACACGCCCCTATATTAATAAATCCTTTTTTTAAATGACTCTATATGCTTTTTATTCTACTATTACCTTCAAACGACGTTCATTCTCGTTAATAAAGAATTTTTCACTCGCACTCCGGGAAATACTTAAGAAAAGGTGACAAAACTTATCGCGGACACCCTGTATATCTTGTATTACATAATATACGATGTATTACATACTACGTACTTACTATGCATTATATCATGTGCAATATACACATCACACCATATAGCATACGTATATATCATATACGCAAGTATCAAATGTTAGTATCAGTAGTTACACGATGCATTTACATAAGTATAACCGGGAAGCGTGGTATATACGGATTACATACGCGCGTGTAACCATAAAAATTCATTGGAGGACCGTTAAACAGCGTGTGAAAAATGGAAGACCAGTGCAGAGCGAACTGAACCAAGTATCGAACGTATCTCGACAATTGCCTGCCAATTAATCCGCTCGTCATTCCCCTTTTCGCGGTTCGACGTTTCGCGGAACCGGTTTAAATCATCGTGCCGCATCCCCACGGAACCTCCGGGTTGGAACGCGAGCCGACATTCGAGCCGACCGGTGTGCCGTATGACGATTATGCCGAACGATGGTCTAACCCGCGTCTACCGGTGTCCTTGAGTCCCGCGCTTTGCTCGCCACAGGCAACGTACGGTGGCGGCGTTCAATGTCGCGAAGTCGTCGACTGTCTTGAACGAGTGGACGGTCGTGCAATCTAGCTGCCTACCGGCCGGCAGGAACATGAAATCGAAACCCGGCCACTACACCGAGAACGCCGCAAATTTGTCCACGTGTCGCAGCCGTCGAAACCCGGATCCCGTGCACCGTGTCCCAGCCACGCTCAGCCATCGACCACGATAATGAGCCAATTAACGACGTCGCACCAGCCATCAGGTTGTGCACGCCACTCGGAAACGAGTCGACTGGATACAATCCTCTCGTTTCCTTTCCCTCGTCGTTTTATTCCTATTCCTTTTCCTCTCCGGGAATTTTTCCTTTTTTTTTTTTTTTACTGACAGACACCACGGAGAGAGAGAGAGAGCGAGAGAGCTTTGGTCGCGGTTTTGATTTGGGTTATGAAAATGGAGGATAGACTCGGGGTCAGGGATGAGATAGGTTGACAGGAGTGGGGAGAGAGGTTTCGGTGAGGTCAGGTTTGTTAGTTTTGTCGCTTTTGGGGATAGTAACCCCTTGAAGTACGACGAGGCTGGCTCGTCATGGCTTTTCATGCCTAACCGCACGAAGACAGAAGATATTGTTATGTGAATTATGTCGAAATTATACTCAACGTGTTTCAACATGCGTAGAAATTGTATAAATTCCGAGAGTTCCGTCAATTCTGTTATATACACGATGCTTTATTTATAGTGGCAGATTAATATTGAACGTTTTTAATATTACATTTTATCTTTTTTTTTTTAATTTTTAATTTGAAATCAGCTCACGGAATTGGATTCGCCAGGTTTGTCATTGATTTTCGAAAAATTCGCGTTAACTTTAATTCAGATATAAGTGTAATTATACGTATATACGTTTTACGTGCGTGATTATTTCTGTCGTGATAATTGGATAATTATTAAATAAGTGTGCCACAGTAAGAGGTTGCTGTATTATTAAATGTGATTTAACCGCGCAGAGAACGAAGAGACCGTTATTGGCACAGAAAAAACTGCGATGTCAAATCCAGGAACCAGGAGTGCTTCCGCATCTCAGAAAATTAAAACACCGACGTGGCAATCAGGGCGTAGTTCGATTCATGTTCGTATTGCAGAAAAATTGTTCTAATTAATTAATTATAGTGTTCAAAATTTTCAACATTTTCTTTGTTCGTGAAAAAGACAATTATTCTTACAGACTTTATAATAATAATTTTCCTGTAGCACCTCCCTTCAACTTCGAGATTATTTCGGTTACTATATTAATAAAATTAACGAAAGAAAATTCGAAAAATACGGTATCGTATTATCCACTCACTTTCGACTTGGAGAAATACAAAATTCACAATATACACGTGCAATAACACGCAAAAGGTATATAAAGGTATATAATAAATAAAGAAAGGATTAAATAGAAATGTGCACGATATTTCGAGAATAATTTTACTCGCGTGTATAATTGGAATTTATGGAAATGGTGAAGGGAGGTTCGCAGTCGATGAAAATAAAATGCAGCGCGCTATAAAAGACGGGCAATTTCAGGGAGACTCTGCAAGTAATACCACGGAAGATGCTACCACTGGTAATAAATCGCAGAGCAATTCAGCTCGACGTACGCCAGTAAAATCATTTGGCAGCTCCCTCCCGAACAAGAGGCTGAGCACTAATCTGATGAAACGTTATATACAAATAAAGAAAGAATTGGCGAACAAACATGTAATTATCCTCTTCAGCTTGAATTCCTAAAACTTGATAATTACTCTGTGAATACCGAAAGTACATTCGTAAGATTCTGATAGAGATCAATTCGTAAAGCGAAATTTCGCAGGCTAAAGTTTATACAGGACCTAATTTTGTTATGCTATAAACGAAGATACGATTATTTTTCCAATATTTTTCCATTATTTGCAATTAATGGAAGTACACGGTTGCTTTTGTCAAATTTTTCTCTAAAACACAAGCATAGTAGAATAGAAAAATAACGAATCTCTAAAAGCCTGAAATTATTTTTATTTCCAATAAATGAGAAGTGAACCAAGAGTGTGTCTTTACACTCTCTTGGTTATATATCGTTAAAATTAAAATTCCATTTTTCCGTTTAAATCACTTCGTACAGACTTATTCTCAACCCATCGATCGTCGATCTTTAAAATCAGAAATAAAACGAATTTACATTGCCACAGGAAACCGCGCAAGAACTGTACAACGAGATGGCTCAGCTCCGCGAGAAAATGATCAGCATGGGCGTAAAGGATCCCGGCAAACCGGAGGGCCTGAAATTCGAGTTCGGTACGAATAAGCAAATCGCCCCTGTCGAGCCAACGACCTTAGAATCAGCAAACACCTCGATCGAGAAGCTGCCAATTGGGAAAGAGTTACTGGGCTGCTTGGAAGAACGACTGCGTGAGATTCCGAAGAATTTGAGGAGCATTTGCCAGGAGTTGTTGGACAAGCAGTCGGTTTTCGTTACCTTTGTCACGTCGCAGCTGATTCAGAGCACCATGGAAGGAAACGAGACTGACCAGGCGAACTCCGAGGTGTCTATGCAGCTGGAAGTACACCAGAAGGACTATGACAATATTAGATCGCGTATGAACGAAGTGCAAGAGCTGGAGGAGAAGTCTATATCAGAGCTGACGAAGAACGTGCAGAATTTAATCGACGAGTACGAGCATTCCAGGACCAAGATAAAACAACTAAACGCTGCTCAAGCTCAGAAAGAATTGCAGAAGCAGTTGGACAGCAAAACGGAGGAGCTGCAGGCAGAAAGGGAGAAGAATAATCAGACCAAGGACCGTCTTCGACAGGCGGAAACTCAGCTGCAGAAGACGCGTACCAAGGTGAGAGAGTTGGAGTCGCATATTGCCAACGAGGAGAAGACCTCAGCCGAGAAGATTCAACAGCTGCAGACCAACGTGAAAAGTCTGGACGAAAAAATGAAGCAGAAAGATCTGGCCATAGAGTCTAAGATGAAAGACATGCAGAAGGCTATGAGAAATAGCGAGGACCTGGTCGCGAAGGTGGAAAAGCAAAGGGACAGCTTCGAAGCTAGGTGGTTTTCACCAGTTTTTGATAAGAGTCTGTGAAACGTGGATATTGACCTGGTCTACTTTAGGTTGATGGAGCTAAGGGAGAAGATGAGCAGCAAGGAAAATGAGGCGATGGCCACGATCAAGGAGCTGTCTGAAAGATTGAACGCGGTGACTGCTGATCTTGGAGTTGAAAAGGAGAAAAGGTACAGAAGACAATCATTTTCTTTACGCAGAATCGTAGAATGTACCTTTTTTAAATTTTCATTCCCGAAATAGAATTATTGGTAATGCTGTAATTATTAACCCTTTGCGCTCGACGATTTTTTGGCTATAGAAAAAATATTCAACGTGACACGAATATCGAGAAAGGAAATAAAAATAAAAATTTCCGTATTTGAATCGGAATATTTGCACAAGGATGTTTAAGAACTGAAAATTATTTGTTTTGTCTCCGTAGCGGAGCTCTCGAGTTTGAAGATAAATTTTAAATGGCTCCGCTCCGGAGCCCTCGAGTGCAAAGGGTTAATACGCTATGTTATTTAAATTAATTCGTTAACTCGATATAGGCAGCAAGTAGAGGATGCATTTATGGAATTGGAAGAGCGGTACAAGACTGTGGAAGAAAAGAGCAAACAATTATGCGAGCTTGCCGAGAAGAACAAGGATTTCACTATCACAGGTATGAAATATAACGAGCCTCCAACAAAGATTATAAAAGAAAAAAGTATATAATTAATTACAAATATAATGTAGATATAATATAAATCGCAAAATGATATGACATTGCTTGCATCGATAGTTTTTACAATTAAATTGAAATTGAAATTAGATTGAATAAATTTATATCGCTGAACTATAAACGAAATTTTTCTTAGTTGCCGCAGAAGCTATAGTCTTTAAATTCAAATCAAATTTTAATTAATCTTTCATTTCGCTTATCAGAGGGTAGTCATACAGAGAACGAAGTACGTCTGTTCAACGAGTTGCA
This sequence comes from Euglossa dilemma, assembly GCA_002201625.1. Lineage (NCBI taxonomy): Eukaryota > Metazoa > Arthropoda > Insecta > Hymenoptera > Apidae > Euglossa > Euglossa dilemma. Next base: position 995,168 of record NIJG01000029.1, read on the forward strand.
GGCGACCAGAGACGAACTGGAAGCGCAGAGGCAGTTGAAGCTGCAGCTACAGCAAGAGAAAGAGGAGATCATTGCAGTGATGCATCAAGCGGCCGTTAGTTTGCACTACTTTCGGGACATGTCCTCGTATAAGTCCTAAGAACTACTCAATTCAATCCTTTCGTTCGTTAGACGCTCTTCTATACCGATCGCTGACGAGGTGATAATTTTCAATTGTTTCTTTTCTGTTTTTGTGTCCCAGAACCGCGAGGAAGACGAGGGGTCCCGGGAGAAGCTGGCTGCGGAACTAGTGTTCAAATCCAACGAAATCCAGAAGCTGATGATGCAGTGCTCAGAACTGAGAAAGGTTGCAAAAAACGCGTAAGTTTCTTGGATATTTTTATTTTTATAAAATTCATCACGTCACCCGCGATTCATTTTTCGAAGCTGATAACGATAATCTTTCTCCTTGTTTGTCGAATAATCTAGCCAAGAAAAAAATGGGATCTTAGAAAGGCAGTTGAAAGAGATCCAAACGAGACTTCACTCTCAGTCCATGGAGGGTGGCAAAGCTGGACTAAACGCACATGTGATTGAACTTCAGCAGCAACTGTCCGATCTTCGTAACAATTTAGCAGAAGTGATGCAGCAGAAGGACGAGCTAGAAACTGTATTGACACAGAATCAATTGGAATTGGAACAACGTGACCATGTGATGCGCGAGCAGAGCAAGTTCCTTAAAGTTAGAGACGAGTTGCTTAATATTTTAAAAGGAAAAGTGCAACAAAAAAATGGAGAATTATCAAATACCGACGAGAACAATGAGTACCTTGAGGAGGTAATTGAATTATCTTGAAACGTATGCACAACTAATAAAGCTATCTATGAAAAATTGGACAATAATCCCTAATCGTTCTGGTTTACAAAACAGATAAACGCCAAAACGGAAGCAATCCAGGAACTGTACACGACACTAGAGAATAAGCAACTGCAAATCATGCGGCTGGAGAAGATGGTGAAGCTGATGGAGGATCATCAAGATCGGGCTCAAGCTCAACGCACCCGTTTAGAGAATCGGATCGCTCAATTAGAGTTGGCCCAGCAAAGGAGCAAGGAACAGCGGTACGTTCGGGAAAACTCTTCGTCTTCTACGAAGTGTCACGTGGACAGTGAACGAGATAAATTATCGCAGGATTACCATACCGATACTGAACAAATGTTTTCACAAGATTCATTTAATTCGCAGTCTTCCTTGCATTGTAATCATACCAATTCAGTTGCTAAGAGGTCAGGGATATCTGATACTGGTCCTCCACAAAAAGACTACCGACAATTACGAAATTACGGGGATAATGATTATACCCAGAGACAGACATCCTCCGACGAAGACCAACCTTATATCTGTGAACGTTGTCGCCAAGAAACGTACGTGAGAGAAAACAAAGATCCATGGTTCAATAAAAACGATTCCACTGACAATACTAATGAATCTTTTCATAATTGGTTAACAAACGTGTCCAGCCTGGAAATAACTCAAACTTCATTCAATAGTCGCGACCTCCAGAACGACGATTATTTTTATGACTCACCTTGGACAGATAGAAACAGAAACAGAAACCTTTCCGCGATGTACAAGCTGCATGGAGGATTTGATAACGTGGACGATAGTAGCAGGGAGTCGCAAAATCATTATCAGAGAGAACGCATCCAATATCGCCATCATCATCGTGTACGGTCACCGTTTGCAAATAGGACCGTGCCGCATAGTTTTATCTTGTAAACACTGTATATAGTTTCTTCTATTAGGGCACTGTTCATATTCGGTAGAAATAATATTTCGTTGCAATTTCGAAGAATTTGTTTCGCCAATATAGGACTAAATAATGGTTTGGTTTCGTTGTGCTCGTGAAAATTCCAATTTGCTTGAATTTTTTGTTTCAATGAGGCTAATATGAAAGTCATACATCACACGTAGGATTATAAATTAAATTTTCTGAAAATATTACATAAGTTTGTTATTTAATGGCTATAAATGTTTTTGCTTTCATAAATGAAAGTAATTCCATTTATAAATGATAAAAATTCGTATAGTCTTTAATGACGGTTTCACGTAGGAACTATTAGTAATGTACATTGTAAATAAATTTGAATTGTGTTAATATGGTCTGATTTAATAGGCTAGGTACTCCCTGCTACCGAGTTTTCAATATTATATTGTTGATACAAAAGTTCCTTACAGAGTGCCTAGCCTTTGAAACAGACCGATCTCTAATTTTTTCATCTCTCTGACCGATTTTGTTTTTCTATGTTTTAGGGGTAAGGGCTTCGGCATCCTGTAAGGAACTTTCTAATCATCGTCAACGTAAATGTCTCCATGAAATTAAATAACAATCAAAGTGATTACTTTGTGTTACTAATCATTAAGCCTTTGGTAAGCGGCATTCAACATCGCTCGCAAGATTTTTTCGATTTGATATTCGATCCATAAATTTGTTGAAAACAGTTAGAAAATTATTTGTGCACTTTGATTCATATTTTTGTATTCGATGTGCCTTATTTATATTTTTGTACATTTTGTATGTACATTTTATTTTATAATAAATTTTATAAAATTAAATTATATATACAATATTAAACACTGTATTAATCACTATCATTATCACTGCTGCCAGAATATGCACCCAATAAGGAGAGACCATTATGGCAACTACTTGTCGAATTATGTGTATTTTCAGATGTGTTTGTATTTAAATTTTTACTTTCTTCCAAAGAAATATCTGTTTCTTTTTTTGTCACAGTTTGGCTTTCTCCATTATCTGGACAGATAACTGTAGAGTTTGAATTCACTTTGATACCTACAGTTGGTTTTCTTTTAACTATACCTAGTAAGTTTTTTCTATTTGACGATGATGATGCAGCTTCAGTCCATAATGATGTTTCAGACGGTTTTATCTTTTGAATGTCCTTAGGCTGCAAAAAATAGAAAAGAAAAGAGTACTTTTTAGCTTTTACAAATGCTTAATATATTAATTATATATAATTAATCAAAGACAAATAAAATACCTTTTCTTTTTCTGCTCTAGGTAAAACCTTATTATTTTCATTTTTCTTTTCACTTCTTTTGGCTTTCTTTCTTGATGGTTCATTGGTTTTAACTTCATCTAATTCTACAATTTCTTCCTCCACAACAATTTTTTTACCAAATATCGCTTTAACACACTCTTCATCATATTCTTCTTGTTCTTTTTCTGTTCTTTGCTTGGCTGCTTCTGTATCAAATTGTTCTAACATTTGATCATAGTCAATGGCTTGTTGTCTACGATTCAAGTCTTTTAATTCTTCTAAAGATTCTAATAGTTGCAATTCTTGTTTCGATTGCAATGTTCTTTTTTCTAAAAGTTTCATTGGATTCGTAGCTTCTTCCTCTTTCTCTTCATCTTCTTCTCTTTGAGCTTGTTCTTCAGCCAATTTTAAGGCCATAAAATTTCTAGTAGCACCTGCTTCAATCTCGTAATCTGTGTTCTTAGGATCTGTTTTGAAACTTATTTCCTGGAGGCATCGAGTACACTTAATGTAAAATCTATAAATTCGTATTCCTAAATAGTCATCACCTTCAACATCTTCTTTACGGGCATTAAATTTTTTTCCTTTGTAAATATATTCTCCACAAGTTTTACATCTCATATTGAAAGGGGCCATCAAACGTACTGTGTATTGTCTATTTCGAGCTAATTTCATACGAGGGATTTTCGACGGATCGAAATCCGGTGGATAGTATTTCTAAAGTATAAGAATTATAATTAATGTATTATAATAATGTAAGTTATTATGTATTACCAATCTAAACAATGATATAAATATAATGTTTTCTTTAACATAATATAATTAATCGTATGAAATTTTACTTACGTTTAAAACTTTACGCTCCGACATTTTGTTGGCTTAATGCACTAAAATCAACCGTAAAATATATTATTAATAACAAATATGAGAGTCGCAAAGGTTAATTACAAGTTAGGTTATGTTTGCGGACAAGGTGTCAACTGATGTATCGTATTCAGTGTTGCCACACTTGTACAAAGAATTCTGAACATACGATTGCAATAATTTATGTTGGTATACGTGATATTCAAAACTTTTCAAATGTAAAATGCACGAAGTAAACGATTGTTAATTCCGCCATTGTTTTAGTGTTATTAGTGCTTCTTAACGAGAGAAGTGTCAGTTACAAGAAAAATTAACGTCGAAGGTACCAATTCTTTTCTAACAGTCTATATATCATTTTAACGTATCAGTATATTTTATTTCATTCCGGAACATTCAACGAAAACCAAGATGGCGAAAATCAAAGTTTAATATAACGAAATATTCGAGTTATAACATTTGTTAAATTTTTTCCTTCATTTCTAGTAATAAATATCTTGTAGAGCTAATGTTACGATTAATTTTTCTTACAAATCCCAGAATATAATATGTTTATTAGAAATTTTACTACTTTACACTACAATTTATCAGGAAAAGGATGCATTTTGCAAGAAACCATTAAAACGACATTTCATCAAATAAAATTATATCAAGGAATGAAATAGTCAACATCGATGAAGTTTCATAAATATCACGAGTAGTAAACGAGGATGATTGGTACAGCAGCGATTAAGTAAGCATCATAGAATCATAGCTAGCGGAAATTCATTTCACGTGGGACGTATTAAAATCAGGGAGTAAGACCTCCCCGGATATTTCTCCGAGTTCTCATCTCTAACGTAAATTTAATATCCGTGAATATAATGCGGGTATTTGATCGAACGATGAAAGCGAGCGTACAGAAGAGGCGAGAGGCCCGTCTTGTTTCGTGGAACTGGATTCAATTCGGCTTCGTACGTGTATAAAGGTTATTCAGCTAAACGCAAGGTCACGAGTACATGACTTGGGTCAGTCGAGCGCGTAAAACGGGCAAACAAGAATCTTTGCGCAAAAAAGGGAGAAAAAAGAGGAAAAAGAATAAGAAGAAGAGGAAGAACAACCTTAAAGACATACCACTATCCCACGTTCCTTTTGTGGAATAGCAGAGGTGCGTTTATGAATACATTACCAGGACCGCGACGTTTTAAAATCTGTTTCGCGTGTGTATACGTGTTCCCATTCCAGTCTGTTCCTTCTGGACTTGACTCTTCATGGTCTACCGAGACTTTAGCTACCGACGTTTTGCGGTCTATGCTTTTGGGCTTTGCTTTGGAGGCGATACGATCTTTTTTTAGGGCATCTTTATGTATTGCTTCGCAACATATAGTAGTTTATATTTTGTCGTTTCCTTTTTTTACCCATATTTCTGTTAGTATGAGCTTCCAAGCTGTTTCCTGTATTTCATTGATTATATTAGCGATATAGTTTGTAAACCTTATAATGTTATTTTTTTCTTTCATTCTATGTATGTAGGCCCTAATTGAGAATGCTAGCTTTTCTTCGTATAAATAATTTATTTCTTTTTACTGTTTTAACAGAGAGTTGATTATCTGCTTCATGATTTATTAAAGAATCAAAGATGATTATGTATTTATTGTTCGATTAAAAAACTGATCTTGATTCCTGCTTCCTATTACATTGGATAATTGACTTTGATCTTTGCTTGTTGGGTTATTGAAGAAGTAACCGCGATTATGCATTTCTTGCTTTGCAAAGGAACTAGTCTTCACTTCCGTTTTCCATTTTATTGAAATATTGATTTCCCTCCCTTTTTGCACAGAATTAGTTAATAGATTGCAATTCACGTTGTTCGTTTCATTGTACCTTTTATTTTAGATTTAATAAAAAATCCGACTATAATCTTTAGCTTCCCATCTTGTTTTGCCAAAAATGTTTCTAGGAAACGCCTGATTAAACAATGAACGTATTAGATTTACATAAAACTGATGTTTAGAAACTATTGAAATCTTTTTAATCGGACAAAAAATCCCACGATTTTAGATAACTAATTCCTCGTAGGACATAAAATTTAACTGTTTTTTTTTTATAAGGTGTGTACGGTTATTAAATTTGTTTTCATAGCGTAATTAAAGATTTAATGCCATAAAAGTTCAATTTATCCTGAAATGTAAAGTAGAGGTTAATAGCTATCCCCGATCTAGAAATTTAAGGCTCGTCGAATTTCGCAATCTCGAAAGTTAGTTCTTTCAACTAGAAGATATTATAACCCTTTCATATGGCGTCATAAATTTCTATGGTGTTCCCAACTTGTACGGTTTAGGTCGGTGTTTTAACCTACTTTTATTAAGATTTCCTTTCTTCTTTATATAGAAACAAAACATTTTTTCATAACGCTCCAAAGCAGTCTATATCAGTTATGATTTATTTTATGATTTTTAAGAAGAAATCGCGATCTAACGTATAACGATATCTGTGATCGATCGATCTTTCACGTCGCAGCACCTGTAGCGATCTGAGCATAATCTTTTATGCGAACGGAGGCACGATAACTGACCAAGAATTTCTGTGGGTGGTCCCAAAGATTGCACCTTCTGTATCAAAATTTTTTTAGTGAAAATTGGCGTCTTCCCATATCACGCGTTCAAATTAATCAAATGCTAATGAAAATTGTACTCACGATCAGTGCATTAACAATTTATCGAAATATTTATATTAGGACAAGTCAATATTTTTTAATTAAATATATTCATGATTGGTACCGAGTCAAAATTGTTTTATAAATTGATGATTTTATGATTTAAATTTCTAAAATTTGAAAAAATTCGAACGCGTTGAACAACAATTGATGTGTTGCAAAATTATGAAATTTAAATTACCAAAATTGGGACTGGACTGATGTAGGTGTAAGATTTGGTATTTAATATTCAGTAAAATATATTTGACTTAAAAACGGAAACACTAGCAAACCGGATATGAAGGAGAAACTTTACTGGGTGTTTAAAAATTTATCGAAAGAGGAGATAATCGTATATCAAGTAAAGAATAGAAAATTGTTGCCGGAAATTTTGTTCGTTAGCCTCACGCTATATCTGAATAACGCAGTGAATGATGTACTGTGTTTCAGACAACGAAATTAGAATGAGGAAGTTTCATTGTAGGCGTCATTGTCCTTCATTTTATCGTACATTGGTTTTGTCGTTCTCTAGTCTGGCTTAATAATCAAAATCATTAGAATTTCGAAGATATTTGAAAATAAATTGAAGCGAAAGAAAATTTCTCTTCCGTGCATCTTAGCTGACCATGATTTGGGAAAGCATCGCTTGATGAATCAGGTATAATATTTTCGAAAAAAATGAGTCTGAAAACGAAGAAAAAGGAACGAAGTGGAAAGTAAAAGTGACCCTTCAGGTTTTAAAAGTGAACCAAATTTTTATCGTAATCTACATTCGTTTAATCGGGATGTGTAATACGGCTATTTGACAAATAAGTCGTTGTGAAAAGTTTAATTTTATTTATTTCATTTTAATTTAATTTTTGTCTAAAGTCATTATTACGACACGTGTTATAAATTATAAATTATAACACGTGCATTATAACAATTATAAATCACTTCATAATACAATAATTATTAATAAATCCATAATTCCCATAATTCTAAGTTAGAAACAAGTAACTACAAATCAATAAATATTTAAAAAAAGAAGAGAAAAAAAATCAGTGGGAATTTTATAAAAATTAGACAAATTAGGAAGGGAAGGTTAGATCTCAATATAAGATTTCAGAAAATTTAAAAATACGAAAATAAATTCCTTAATATCAATTTATTCCATTTTATTTTACATCGTATACTTAAATAATCGTCAATTAAATACCTATCACTAATTCCTTATCGATCATTTAGATGTAGATAACCTAACACAGCTCGTATAGCAACAAATCTTTTTTAAAATTCCTAGTTTCCTAATTTTCAATTGAAAATTAATTGAAATTAATTGAAAATAAATAAAGTAATATAATTTACTGCAACAATACATACCAACAGTGCACAACAATATAACGATCAGCAAATAAACCGAAATGAAAAGGATACAAACAAACGCGTGTACGACTTCTGAGTCACACGGGATTATAGGAGGTTAATAATTCCTCGAATATCTCCAACGGAATCACCGAGACGCGTATCGATCATGCGCGTTCAGAACGACGTCGAGGTGGAAATTTAAACATTCGGTATACGTTGATTTACCAACCGAAATCCTCGGTTAAACCTACACAACTTCCGTAATCGTGGCGTTCGTAGACGCGAACTCTAATCCGCTTAGTGCGCACGCGTGGAAATTAGCGTGAAGCGGGAACTGGTGGGAGAAGAGTCACATAACCTTTTATTCCTTGCAATCACGTTCGCAACACAATCAGCTGCAAATTGCTTGGCGGGGTCCGAGAGGTGAAAGAAGGTTTGAACCCTAGATTACGCGCGTCACGATGATGGGCGAGATAGTCGAAATAAACGTAACATTTAAGGGCGCGAGTAATTTCCCAGCTTAACGAGGTAGAAATCTTAATTAGCCGTTTTCGTGCAACGTGTTGCTGGTCATCGTCCCTGTGTGCCTGCATCACGCACATTTTTGAGTGGGCTGTACTATTCGTGGAAGCCGTCCCATTCATGGAGTGTAGATGCTGTTAGCAGTCAGCGGTGCTCATTTTATGCACGGTTTCGTACTTTCTCTTATAAAAAGGCTTAATAAAGGGGGGAAAAAAAGGAGCAGGAGAGGACGGTAGAGGGGGAAGATGGGACAAGAAGAATGGCGGGAGACAGTAGCCAGGGGCGTCTTAAGGGAATTTAGTCGGTTGAAAAATCGAGGAGAAAATATTTATCTCTTTATTTTTGCTGAAAGAGAAAACCGTATTTGTAAGTTGTTAAATAACCGGGGGAGGGGGTACGAGAAAGTGGGCGAGGCGGTCGAATTTTGCCGGATAGTGTTAATTAAAGTTTCAAAATTGCTAGCAGACGTTATGAAACAGGGCTCGGTAGACGAGGATTAAGGCTAAAGATATTTGGCCGAGTGATTATTGAAAATCTTACGCGACGGTCAACGTGGTTAAGACGAATATTTACGGGGCTTGTAATTTGTTCCTGAGACTGATGATAAATGAAGTGCAGCGTGAATTTGTCTAGAACGTGAACACGTGATGACACGTGGGAAGTGGGTATAATGGTGAGTTAAGGTTGGCATTTCAACAATTCTTCCTGGATTTTCTTCATCTACGCGAGAATTACGTGAAATATTTTATCTGATGAAAGTAGATGCGGTAAAAAGATAAAATTAGCGGTCAGAGATTTTCCAGAACACGTAAGAGGGTTTTATTTATTTTAAGAGTAGGAATCTTTAAATTAAAAATAACAAAATGTCGACTATTTATGGCTTCGAATAAAATAGAATAGAATAGAATAGAATTTTACTATTAGTTCCTTGTCTAGTGTTTAACGATAATTTTTCAAGAAAGATGTTAGAAACGTTTGAAAAAGCGTAAAGTATTGGAATATTCAAGCGAAAAGTAGCGTGGTAAATTCTTAAACCGTAAAGATTTCAAGCTAACATGGAACCCGAAGACGTACGCGCAAACATGACTATCATCAAGGCCATCGTGTACTATTGTTACGGATTACCGCTACGCACGTTTACTACAACCCTGAATGACGTAATTCTACGTTGCTCGCTCATTGTCAGTGCAAGAAGCCAACGTATTTTTAATGTCTGATTTTATCGCAATGATGTCACGCCTGATGAAATTAAGAGTGAGACTAAGTCCCTATAAAGATGCCACGAGTAAACTGGCAGTCTGTGACCATCTCGCCGTGCAATTGCCAAATAAAAATTATAAATCAACCTAATGTGGGAATAGCGAGCTGGATGATATACCGAGAGCGATAGCAGAGCGAATGGGTGCGTGATTGTTAGTTTTAAGTGGGTGCGGATAGATGAAAGAGGCCGTGTACAAGGAGATCGGATGAACGAGTTTATCTACGATAGTACCGAATCGAAGAAAAAAGAATCTAGAAACGCGAACGGACGTTTAACACTATGACGTCCGGTGGTTCCACATTGGTGCCATGCGAAAACTATCGCTTAAATGCCAGTGGTTAAAAAAATCTTGTACTTATTTACCTCTCACAATTTCGAGGAAATGGAGGGACAGGATTGAGACATGGGAACTGACGATAATATTAGTAAACGAAAACCTCGGAAAACCGCTGGTAAAAACGGAATAATGTAAATCAATTGGACACAAAAAATCTAGAATAGACGTGCGGACGGCATAGTGTTAAGATATAAATTTTCGACGTGACAGAGAAAATATAAAAATTTCAATGCGAGAAGTTGAAGAACTTAATTTAATAAATATCAAGTTAATTGATTAACTAATGATTGACTAATTTAATTTAAAATTTCGAATTTTTTAAATTCGAGAAATCAAATATTCGGGATGAAGATCTCGTGGTTCAATCGCGAAAGGAAAGGAATAGTTTTAAAGATTGAAATTTCGATCGAAGAAGTGGAAAAGGATGAAATTTCAGGCTGCGCGTTAAAAATTCGAAGGAATTTGGAAACCTTCCGAGTCGGCCTTAAGAAACGAAAACCGTTACTCTTTGCTAGAACATCTACCAGCGAGGGATATGTAGATGAGGAATGTTCGCGGAATACCAAAACCTAATCTAAATTCGAGTTTCCACGAATTGAATTCAATCGTTGCGAGCCAGCCGCTCGTTTTCCTCTCTCTCTCCCTTTATCCTTTTTTCTCAAGTTCAAACGTCTCACGTTCCGCGTTTCGCAAAAAACCTCCTCGATAAGAAAAGGAGTGGCGCTCCCGAAGAAGCTCAGCCAGAATTTTTCTCAGAAGTGTTTTGCACCGCACTTTTATCCCCTCGCAACCGCAAATCGTGGTATGCCGCACATTGTTATGCGCGCCACGACGCACCGAGCGCAGCTTTCTTTCAACCGTCGTTGCAAACTTTTCATCGTCAAATTTCTGTTCGTTTTTCTTCCCTCCTCGTTGATTCCCGTTCGATCGAGAAAGATCGACGAACGATCCTATGAAATACTCGCTCGATTGCGACGACCAAGTGCCACTTGGTATCGCGTCCACTTCCGTTCCACAATTTCTCTCGTTTATCGAGAATTTTCGGTAGTTATATACGTATAGCAAATAATAGGGGGCCAAGTAAGAATTTTCGCTAGAATTTTAGTACCATCTTACGTATAGGGTTACAATAACAAAAACAGGGGGACCAAGTAAGAATTTACGCTAATCTTTAATTCCTTTGTCTACGATATTGCGCGAGACTCACGGTGAGGAAGTCGGGCCAAAACATAGGTTTCAGAGGCGAGAGGCGTGGTTTCTAGATAGGATCCAATGTAAACACAGTCGAGTTGTAACCTGCTCTCGTGGTTAATATTCGCCGATGTCTTTCCATCTCAGTTATGTGTTATTCTTGGCCGCATTTGCACGAACTCACTCGACGCGTGACCAACTTCGCTGTTCATTGTGGTACGTGCCATCACCGAACTTCAGTCGTAGCACAAGGTAATCTACCTTATTGGTAATTAACAGAGATTAATTGAACAATATTTATTTCCGATTCTCTCGGAGACTCAATTCCTTAGAATATTCGATTGTTCGAGCAATTAGAATTACTCGAAATAGATAATTAATTCTCGTATGAATAAACATCGATATTAATCTCGTCAAAGAGTTATCAATTACGTTAATTGCGACTATGCATATTAACAATGGGATTACTGAATTGATCGGAGTATGCTTCTGGGGAGATTAATATTGATTTCTATTCGAACGTGATCGTAATTACGTATACTTTTTTGCTTTTAGTGTACCGCGTTAATTGTCATCGATAATGTATATCGTATTTTAGGTACTAATTACAGATCTAGTGTTAACAATATTATATTCTCTGTATTCGCTATAGTCACCCTTTGCACTACGATTTTTAATTATGAAAAATTATACATCGAAGTAGCATTTAATTTCTTATCCATCCAAGATAAAGTTGGATGAAAATTTTTTAGAAATCTTCGAATTTTAATCACGAGATTTAACAGGAAGAATTGTAGGGCAAAGGGTAACAAGAATTAAGAGTAAAAATTCACATCAAGTTCCTTACGTACGTGTGATCGGGGAAAATGAATCCGAGTACTCGAGACACCCTGTATACACGAGTATAATCGGAGCTATAGTATTTGGCGTGATTCTTTCGCAGGTTCTGTCGGTCAGTGAAGAAATTTCCTCGATCCTCGCGGTCGTTCGTCCGTCGTTGGGCCAATTTCGTCCAGGCAAACATTTCCTTCGGGCCAAGATGGCGTATATACACGGTCGGAATAGGAATCCTACGTCGATGGTGGTGCTTTAAAAGGCAGACGATACAATTTCTTAGAGAACGCCGGCAACGAATTCCTCGCGGTCCTTGCAAGGCATGCGCGCATCCTGTCCTTCTGCGAAGGAACCGTCGACTACTGCCAAATTATAAGGGAACAAAAACAGTCGTCTGCGGGCGCCACCAGACGAGCTCCCCTTTCTTTCCCCTTTCTTCCTCCCTTTTCCGCCCGAGACGTGATACCACGCTATCTCCACGCCGTTGTCCTAACCTCTTTTCCCTACCACGCGTCCTTATCCACACGTTTCTCTATCGTCGCACGCGAATTTTAAAATTAAGTCAATTTTCGCATTAACCTTTTAGATACTACGCGCACTATAGTGGCTTTCGCGGATATCATTTTTCAAGACGACGCGCCACTATAGTGGCTTTCTTATATGTCATGTTTCAAAATCTATCGTACTCAATTATATTATTAGTTATTAAAGTGAATTGTTATAGTTAAAGTATGTGTAATATATATTTTTTAAAAATTATGATTTAATCATCAAATACTTCATTTGAATGTTCTCGTGTACAAAACGGAATTGACCGTCACACTTTGCAGTGTTATATCAATTATACGTTGTTCACGTCAGACCCTGCCGTCCAGGAAAATAGCCACACACAGAATTCAGCTGTATCTAAAAGGTTAACTTCAAATTTCCGAGTTACGATAATATTCGAAGATAATTTTTCTATTTCGCTTCCGATCGATTTTGTTCTCCAAACCGAGATGAAAATTGTTAATTGGTTCGTTAATTTCCCTCCTCTCGAATCTAACTCAAAAATTATATATACGTATCTATACGTTAGTTATCTTCGCACTTGTATCTCACATATCGGTCAAACAATCAGTCAATGCCAGTTGATTACCTGTTCTTAAAACTTCCATAATCGTGCCCCGTTACTTTCATACTCGTCATACCTGCGTCTGAAGCGGGACATGTCGAAATAAACAAGTAAATAAAATCAACGATTCTGCATTACTCGCTAGCAATTACCTCGTTCTGAAAAAGTGACATAACTGTACCCGTCACCCTAACACTGGTCCTGCGTGCATACTAAAAAGTACATTCCCGTTCAAAAATGAATAAATAAAACGAAGAACCAACTTACCGATCTTACAGGACTCGAAGACCAATAGCTTCGCGGTCTCGTATCGTCGCTCGTAAGATTCCAACCGGAAGTTAACGATGTCTCTTCCGGCAGCGGAAGTTCGCCAAGCTTTTCTGATTAAGGAACGCGCGAGGATCTATTCCCAGGATCCAGTATGGCGACCGCGTGTCGATCCTCGATCACCTACCGTGGTCCCGGGCTGACGGTGGTTCATTGTGCACCGCACGAAGACAATGTCTGTTCGGCGGGCAGGCCACGAAGAGGAGCAAGGAAGGAATGCACGTGTGAAAGAGAGAGGGTGACAGGTCTTGCGAACGTTTCTCGGAAAGCCGAAAACCGAAACACGAGCTGGCCTGGCCTCCAAGAGAGCGGCGGCATGTGTGACACCGGAGAATCACCGCCATTCCTCAGTGGCCGATTCTCTCTTTCCTCCACGTTACTCTTCCCTTCTTCGCGGCTGGTCCGTTCCGTTCCGTTCGTTCGTCCATTTGCCCGTCAGCCGTTCCTCCGCCTAGCTTGGCCCCTGTTCCACGCACAGCGGCTCGTCTAAATGGCCAGCGAGGACCATTCCTTCGCCCTTATCGAGTTTCAGCCGCGCAGGTAACGTCTTAATTGGTGTTCACCTCTCGTGGATACATTGTCGCTCGGCGAACGGTGTCGTGAAATTTTAATCTCGCCCCCTGTCTCTTTCAGCCGCGCCACAGCCACCGACCATGTTGCACTCTTGATCAAAGCCGAAACAAAGTAGCACGCAAGAACGCAGGACCAGTTTGAAACGGATGGGACCTGATACTCGGTGCAACACTCTTTTCCATCCTTTTTCCAACCGCTTTTTTCTCGCTTTTCGATTTTCGACCGGGTCCTCGATGTTCCTGGGTCGCTGAGTTTCGCATCGGTCGGTCTTTCGGGGGTGGGTCTAGCTCCGAGTTTTTACTCTCTTTTCATTCGCGTTCGGGGATTTGGGATTGGGCGACAGCGAGGTGTCGGAGACGGTCTAAAGATTCGAGGAAATTTTCTTACCAATTTTTACTGCTCTCTTTGATAACTCGCTGATGGATGTTTGATATTTTATCGAATATTTTGTGTAATATGATTTTTAAAAATGCGTAATGTTGTTGTAATGATCATCTGAATTTTGGAATTAGATTTGAATTTAATCGTACCGAGCACTCGGGTATTAATATGTATAGCACCCCTGGAGAATGTGGAAACGAAGTGCAAAGCTGTTGATCTGGTCATCGTCGTGTAAATTTCAAATAACTGTAAAGTTCAAATGACGCAGTTGAAATTAAAAATTAATTCCTCTGGATTGTTATTCGAGAAATTAAAAATTATTTCTTCTAATTTCGAGAAGTAAAAATTTAGGTAAATCGAGAATTTTTTAATTTTAAATGTCGAGAGGTATACAAAAATTCGTGTTATAGTAGTTTATGTAGTTGGTCTGTTTATTTCTAGCTTTTTCTCTTCCGTTGTGAGTAAATTGTACCAATCCATTATTGGCCATCGAGCACGAAAGTGTTCCACCAGGTTCCATATGAGATATGTCAGGTTTTTCCACTCTACGATATGATACCACTTGTTGACCAATAACGTTACTTTTCGCGTCATTTCTTTCTATACCACGTCACGTGTATTACAGTTTCACGTTAGTACGCAGACTGATAACATTATTTATGTTTCGAGGGAGGAAGACACGGTAAACTAGAGCGTGAGAAAGGTAAAACTTTTACCGGTAGTCGATTGTTCTCTTAGAGCCTACATGTTACTCAATTTACGTTTAATTGTTCGTAAAAACATACGTTGTTCCTTATGACATTTCAGATATTATTTCAAAAAATTTGTTCCCGACCTGCAAAATTTCAAAACGATGTTTCACTAGGATCTACGTGTTCCTCAACCTGCAGTCAATTATTTATTTTTTTAAATTTGTCATTTATCAGATACTATAGTGTATAACCCTGGAATCTAATTTTTCGCGATTACGATTATCATACAAGAAATAAAACCTGTCCAAATAATACCAGTTGCAGAATTAACCTATAAGAACTCAAAACGATATTCCCTTAGAACGTGATTTGTATTTCACGATCTTCGTTTATTTCTGTGCAAATACTACCTCATAATTACCAAGACAACATCCCTAACTTTTTCCTTTAGAACCAACACGATGTTCACCTCGAATTCAATTATATCTAAACAGAATTCTCAATCAAATTCCTAAAAGAAAATCTACTCAATCTAAAACCTAAAATCTGCCCAGATAATCAAGAAAACTCTCTAGTGGAACTCATAACCGAATCTCATGGCTCTGAAACCCTCATAGGTCTCTTAGAACTCGTGTAAATACATGTTCGCTGACTAATTCTTCGTGAAAACAATCCGTGCTGTCGAAAACGTTCTTAATCCCCCGTAGAAAGGGGAAGATGAAAGGGAAAAGAAGAATCCATCGAAATAACTCAGTCGTCAAGGGCCCGTAACCTGCGACAGGTTCAGGTCCGCATCCGATCAGCCTATTCCTCCTCGTCACGTTGTTCGCCTCGGGAGTGTCCAGTTTAGAGTTCGCCTAAGCTAACGTTCGTTAAATGGATTGGAAAAGAATACTTTCCACGGTCGGAATGGCCGAAGCTCTCCGAACAGGATCGGCTTGTATTCGGTTACCGCAGCTTGTCGGAAATCCTGTTTGATCCCACGGTCCGCCGGAGGAAGGCCTACCCGATTCGTACGTGATAAACGAAAAAACTTGCCGCGCAACTGCAGCACCTACGTGACACCCTGGTAAAGAGATTATCGAATTCCTGGGGCCGTTCTTTTCCATCCGCACCGAAATGTTGCCCAGGCAAAAACACGCCCCGCCGATTTCCTCGTACACTTTTGACAAAAACCGAAATACTTAGGCGGCTTTTTGCCCATGGTTTTCAGCGGTGCGCGTGCCTTTCGCTTAACTGAGTTACTTCCACCGAGCTGCGTCCGGGTTGACGTAATTGCCGTGAAAAGGGAAGCCGATCCGCGATATCGGCCGATTTTCAGCAACTTCCATCTACTCCGTGGGTCTCCACCCGTTTTTCGAGCGTCCTTCCAGCTCTAGAAGGGAGAATGGTCGCTTCAGAGAGGGTTGGTAGGAACTTTAGCTTCATCTTGGGAGTTGTTCGTATTATCGAACGAAAATTTTCGATTTATACCCAAAACTTTGGGAAGAAAGAAGTACTGATATAAGAATGGTAATTTCTTCCACTTCGACAGACTTTTAAACGAAGTGTTTCCTTAAAAGTTTTGTCCAATTTTGTGTTAACCCTTCGCACTCGACGATTTTTTGGTGGAAGAAGAATAGAAATTCACACATTTTCTGCTACAAAACTGACGTTACTTTTTTGAGTGGTAAATAAAGAATCGTATAATAATTAACGCGTAAAATTATTTGATTTCGATATCTCGCGTGTTGTTATGTTATCTTAAACTTTATTAATTAATTAACATGGGCTTACAAAATTTTATGGTGACTGACAGTCGCCTCTTGAGTGCAAAGGGTTAATATCGAACACACTAGCTTCTATGTCACACCGAAGGATTATTCACCAATTAAAAATAAATCATCCGAATAATTATTTAATCTCAAAAATATCACAAAGTCACAAAAATATCCTTGTTATGTTAAACTAGCAGATCTAATAACGGCGAAGCAGAGGGAAGAATCGATTGGTCGTTATTAGCCAGTCAGATGCAGCCTTTAGATGAGCCACGCCTCGTACAAAGATCTAACACAGGGTCGGGAAGAAAGGAACTAGACTAAGAAACCGAGAAGAGCTTTTGTTCCGTTTCGTAGCGAGGCTGACGAGATCAGGGTCCGAGCTGGCTTCCTTTTTCTCCGGGGACGGCTCGTGTCGTCCGGGGCTGCTGGCTCGATTCAGGATTCCGAGGCGTGCAGGCCTCAGACAGGATTGCACCTCCCGCATTGCTGAATTCCAACGGACGGGTAGAACCGTCGAAACAGCCGTTGCATTCGGAGCACACCTCTCCGATGATCGTTGCAATTAAATTAATAGTCGAGACCCGGCGACCTTACGTGTCCTCGAGCGATAACCTTCCAGTGTTTCCATCAACAGATCTATCCTCGTTTCGATGGCCGACATTCGTCCCGACGAATGGCCCTTTCCTTTTGATCCTTCACAGTGATCGAGATCGAGCTCGAGCTCGTCTAGGATTTTCAAAGGTGCTAGGATTATTCGACGACATCGCTTGCCTGTTTTCCTTTAATTACCTCTGACGATCGGGACAGAGGCTATCTTCATCTAGACTACCTACTGGGAGTTATAGAGTTATGGAGTCTTGTTTGATTGTTTTTCTTTAACTGTTCCTGGTGATTGAGCTCTGGCCATCTTCATCCAGGCTTCCAGTGGTACTAGAACTGATCACTGGTATTGCTTAGCTGTTCCCTTCTAATTGCTCCTGGTAACAGAGACAGAGCTACCTCCAAAGCTGTTAGAATTGATTACCGGTATAATTCGGTCGTTTCCTTTCAATTGGTCCTCATGATCGGTGT
Source organism: Euglossa dilemma (assembly GCA_002201625.1). Classification (NCBI taxonomy): domain Eukaryota; kingdom Metazoa; phylum Arthropoda; class Insecta; order Hymenoptera; family Apidae; genus Euglossa; species Euglossa dilemma. The sequence goes on from NIJG01000029.1 coordinate 1,013,155, forward strand.
AGTGCTGTTTGTATTGATCATTGGTTTATCGTTTCCAATCGAGAGGAACCATCTTTCTTCATCGGAAGGACCTGGGATTGATCAAGGTCTCGAAATTGAGCTACCTTCGACTCGGTCTTCAAACGTGCTAGGAATTCCATGAACGGTATCACTTGGTAGCGTTTCATTAATTATTCCCGGTAATCAGGATCAAGCTAGTTCTCGCTGCATTTCCAGATATGTCGAGACCCGTCAGGCAGTTTCATTTTGTAATATCTTATTTTTCAGTCGGTTCTTCCTGGTGATAAAGACCAAGGTAGTTTTCTCTGGATTTCTAGACATGCCGAGGCTAGTTGGCAGTTTCATTTCGTGATGTTTCACTTTTAAGCTGATTCACTGCATTGCTCTGATGCTTCTGGATGCTTGCTTGTCGCGAACAGGGTATTCTAAACCTTGTTCTAGTTTATTATTAGGCCGCTGTCAGCTCGAATTAGGAGGGGAGCTCGTTGGAATTGATTAGAACATTTCTATGATGATTGATGCGGGGCGATTCTTAGGGGTTGATTGATGCGGTTATAGAAATTTTTGGAGAAGGATGTGGGATGCTCGAGAGGGATGATGGTTTCTAAACACTATATAGAGTGTTTGAGAATTTACCGGTCTATTCTACTTCCCTTTTTATCGATTGTTTATTTAAAAAAGATTATCTTGAATTTTGCGACATTTTTTATTAAATGTTATTAAATGTTAAGTATTTAGGACAGGTAATCGATCGAGTGTTATGCTTTAATATTATATATATAGATAATAGATAAAACTATCAGGTTGGGGGAAAAGAAATTCATTATTTTAATAAATATAACGAAAGTATCGCGTTTTAATATCAGCTTCAGAGTGTGAGCACTGTTATGTCATAAGTAAGAGATGTCGATGAGGATTACACTTTCAAGATCGCTTCCTGAAGCAATGGCGATCTTAAGTCACCTTGAATGGCCTTGTAACATAGGTCGTTGAACTCGTCTTGAAAGCTGCAGTAATCAAAGAAGCTGACCTTGTGATTTTCCTCATACCTTCACCTACAAAACAGGTATTTTTGCTACAAACTCATAGACAATTATTCAAATAGATTAATCGAATATTCTAGTAAATACCACTCCACGAAATCGTAATTTTTCAACAATGAAAATCAGTGAAATTTGTCCAAAAAATCGACGTTTCAGTCATTTTAATCGCGATATGTTATTGTACGTCAAAATCCTTTGTACACTACCCAAATCGGAAACAAGAAAATAAGAAAAAAACAGCGATAAAAATAAAACACTTTGGAAATCTTTTACCCGTGATTTTTATCGAACAATTCAATCAAGAAGTTAATCACTCGAGATATCAGAAAAATAATCGAGACTCGAAGTTAATTCTATTCGAACCAAGCTCGAATCAGTCGAAATTCTCGCGTCGTACCTAACCTGAAAACCTCTTCTTCGTACCAAGAATTTGCCGAGTTTCTCGTCGTGCCTCTTAAATCCATCAGTACCAATTTTCCAGCTGCCAATTTACAAGCTCGCGGGGAATTTTCTAAACGAAAACAAGGAGAAGCGGCCGTGAAAGAAGGAGAATGACGAACGTATTAACCGAGAATCCGCTGTACTCCGATCGCGATGTCTGTGTCCAAGGACAAGGCCATACCACGAGTCGTTCTGTCACGCTTCGAATAGCTAAAAGAATTCGCGTACAGCCTTATCCACGCGCGATAGTCTACCGCTTAATTTCACGGTTTTGCTGATCATTTTTCTGCCGCAATCAGCATTCGCGAAGACCTGTAAACGCGGCTGGCCAACTGGTTTAACCAGACCAGTTAGCTGAATTTTTCGAATCGATTCTTTCGGTGGACGCGCGATTTTTAGAGTCAACGAGTCCAGTTGCTATTCTAGATCCAACGGCTATCAGAAACGTTCCTCAGCTTCCACGTGCAGGCTGGGCCGTTCAGCTGGAACAGGTTGGACCTCGGCCGAGGTGTTTTTCACTCTGCCCTGACGTTACCGCTGATCGACTCCACCTGTGCCTTGCCATTCGATATTGCAGCGGATCTCGATTGTAGTTTATTACGATCCAGATGGTACACAGCGTCGAAACCATTTCCACGATTATGTTCTGTGTCCGCTGTCGCGTGTAGACCTTTAATTTCCGAGTTAGAGTCGCTAGCCTCTTCGATATGTCTCTCTATCTTCCGAACTATCTTCTCTTGGTCTTGGACTGTTGTATCTCGAAATAGTTTTGCAGGCTGAATAGAAATGTCGTCCTTTTGGGACGAATGTCGTAATATGCGTGGAAATTTTTTTGTTTTTTAAAGTGGAAGCTGCTTGGAATAGAGAAATAATTCTACCGTTGTCATCGATGTTGTACATATTTCTTAATTCAGAAAATTTCCCTCGATTCGGTGTTTTTAATTATTTATTTAATTATTTATTTTATTTTATTTAATTATTTGGTATACACTCGATGTATCGTTGTCTTCGTTTCTCGTCCGCAAAGGGTTGATATCAATCGTGGGTTCGCGAATTTTATAACGTTTACAATCCACTTTGATTAAGATTATTAATCGATTACTATCTGAATTTTTGTGTCTGTGATTATTCAGTTTTTGCCTCTGTCAAAATTAGGGTAGTGTTCTATTAAGAAAGAGGGTAAATTATTTTTATCATTTAAAAATACATTTAGATACACCTGACGAGTTGGTATGCCTGTAATAATTCAAAATTTTTATTATTATTGAGTTGTTGAACATCTTAGATGTATCATCTTGAATTGGGGAATTGAAAAGTTGCTGGAAATAATACCAACTGGTAACAAATAGTGGCAAGCACCCTTTTCAGCATGGAGATTTAGGTTATGTTAGTTCCACCGTCGAGAGACTTGTTATTTTCATTAAGAGCCTGTTACTTTCGTGTTTCGTCATTCATTTTCTGCCGTATAAAAGCGGCCATAGCCGGCTGACGAATAAATATATGTGGGAATCGTAGAGGGAACGTCACGAGGATGATGCACAACGGTTGCTCTGGCAAGAAGCTCGAGGAAAAAGCGGTACTGCCTGATCATACGTTCTCTGCGTGTACCTGGTATCGTTGGTCAACCTGGAAATTCCATTCTGTCGTACACGTGGAGTCGATGTTGAAGGTATGCTCGCAAAATAAAGGAAAGCTCTAACGGTGTCGGTATCATAAACCTATCTAAAGTGTCTTCCTCGATGGGGCTGTTGTGGTGGAAAGCTGACGGTTTGGGATGTCAAGGTTCTGACTGAAGGATGCGTCGCAGATGTTGAAAATTACGGAGAAGAGTCCTTTCAGTAGCTAACCTGTGTTCTGTTTGCTTTTCGACGCCTTTCTCCAAGCTGAACGAGAGTTTTTGGATATAGAGCTTTCTTCTTCGGGAGGTAGTTCGATCGAATACAATTTTGGCTCTTTAGAGTCTTTTTACGTACGTGATACGATTGGTTGATATTGATTTGTAGCAGAGATTTTGGTGTTCTATATAATAGAATACATTTCAATATTAATTCAAGTCTTTTAATTTCCTAATATTAGTTGTCTTTTTATATTTCGTATAATTTTGGGTTTGATATATTAATTTAACAGTAGAACTATCAACAGTTCTAAATTTTTACCTTCGTTATTGCTGAAAATATTGCTTTTGGTCAGATTAACGTTCAGTTTTATTTTAAGAGAATCGTAACTTCGTTTACTTTTTCTAAATTTACTAGATATTCGATATCTAGACTGTCACGACAACTCGCAAGTCCCTAGATATTATAACAATTTCTCTAAACACTATAAACGCATTTATAATATTATAAACGCTATACACCGATTGTCAGGTAAATGCATTAAACCCTAGATACCTAGAGAGACACGATGAGTCACACAAGTCCCTAGATATTCCGTTGGCCGATTCTCGAAACTCGAGCACAAATTGATTTAGCGCGGGGACGTTATACGGGTCGAGGATCACAAGGCAGTCGTTATAAATAAAACATGATACGCGACGCGATTGTTTCGCATGTAGCACCGGATGACACGACGATGCCTCGTCTGAATCTCTCGCAGATCGCCGGTGAGAGATTTCGTTCGTGAATGGCAGCCATCCTATAGCACACGTCGCGGTATGCGATGGGCTCGATAAAGACGGGGCCGCTAATCGAACAAGCGCCATTCTCCCGCCGAAGAATTCTGCTTTTGATTATGCACACCGCATCGAAGATGATGCCTTCTTTGAAAAGCGCCAGCCGTCATTTACGCGTGCACGCACACGCGTGACTCTCCGGCTCGTTCGCGTGATTTGCAGTTGGCCCGCCAACAGCTAATTGCCCGGCCGCCACCTTCGATGTCTTTATCAATTTGCCAACTGGGAAGCTTCCAATTTTTCCCTCTCTCTTTTCTTCCCGTTTTTCGTTTCTTTCCATTTTCCAACGAATTATTGTCGAATAATTACGTCGCGTGGGGGAATTTTTCGGAACGATAACAGAGAGACGGTATTAGTGGGTAAAAATTCAGAGAAGATAAAAATTCATTTCGAGTTATAGGTATGAAAATTTGGAACAATTAAGTATCGGGAATTTGAAAAAATAAATTTTTACTGACGGGTTTACAAGTTTGGAAATATTAATTTTAGACTGTGGGTGTGAGAATTCTTTTATTTGCACGTTTAAAATTTTAAAGGGATAAATTTTGATTTGTAGCAATTAATTTTATCTTAAGCGATTAAACTACGGAAAGACAGATGTTTGTTTTTAGACTTGGGAATTCTGAGAAATAAATTTTAATTTGTAATTTTATATCTTACATTTTTCTAAATTCCTGTATTCAAAGTCGAGGAAAATAAATTTCAGTCTGAAATTGTAATCGAAAGTTGTAATTATTATTCGTTAAACAAGGAAATTAATTTATCGATTAGCTTGAGAATGGAATTGAAAAATAATTTTATATCGGTTAAATTTCGTGTACATGTTTATCTTCGTGTTCTACACTTTATTTTTCGTGATGGTCAGCTTGAAATAACGCGTAGATAGAATAAAGCCTGCAAGACCGTCGGATGTAATTATTTTTTCTAACACGTTTCGAAAAGACGTTGTAACTATTTAAGTGTACCATTTATACGAAGCTTCACGTATCGTGACACGGAACGTCATTCTATTTACTTTACGTTCTTCCTCATCGGCTTACAACGGATGCATTCTTGCAATTGGTATGCATTCTAACCTCGCTCAACCCGTCTGGCGTGTTGCTATCACTTTCGTACCAATATTCGTCGTTTCCTTTCATCCTTCTGCGAACGAGTTGCTCCTGGTTTTTCAAAGTAAGCCAACTAATTTAAATATTATATAACTCCTAGACGAATAACGATACCGATTGTTTAATAAAGCATTAATTATACACAACAGTTCTCGTTTAATTTAAAATATAAATCCGAATTTCGATTAAGATAAAATTGACTAATTAAGAAATTTCATTCTCGTCTTTCAAATTTTCTTTTCTTTTAAATAGCGTGTAGAGTTGATCGACTCGTTAAAAATTAGTACAACAAATACAGTTTCTCCATATCATATTAACTATTTCCCCGATATTTCAGAAAATAAAAAATAAAAACAAGGATCTAACAATACTCTCTCACGTTCGTGAAAAACAAAAGGGAAAAATTACAAAAATTATTTTCAATCGCTTCTGGAAACAGTGAAGAATCTAAATAATCCACGGATCAGCGTCTATTATCAAAAAGACACGGTAGAAATGATCCGGAATTTTTTTTTTCAAAAATCTCGGCAATCCAAAGACTCGGGACCCTACCAATCACCCTCTCCCCCCTTCCTCCAAAAAAACCATAAAGAAGGAGGAATAAAGTCCTTCATCATTACCAAACGAGGAAAAATAAAAAGTCCGAATCTCTGGCATAAATAAAAAAAAGGAATCAATAATTTCTCACTCGCGTCTACAAAGGGGGAAAAAAAAGGAGGGAGAAAAATGATCCCACGATCACTACTTCCCCCCCTCCTGCTGCCATGTCTCGTTTGTTCGGGTCCGAATCTGAGGGCGCGCGCGGCCATCCAATTGCCAACGTCTTCTTCTCTCACCTGAGCGTCCGCCGCGGCGGAGAACAGCCTCGTGTGTGGCACACGTGATTTACATGTGAGCTTGTGGCTGCCAGTGGCGGCTCTGTCTACATGAAACGCGTGTGTATACATACGGGACACGGCATCATCGCTAGCGTTGGTAGCCTTTGTACGTGGAACAGGCGTCAGCCGATGCAGGATGTTTTGGCGAGGCTCGTGAAGGAATTGCAGGGAAAAGACAGAAGGAAAGGAGAAGAACCTTCGTTCTTTCCTTCTCTCTCTTTCTCCCCTCTGGTCGCGACTGTGCTTCTCTCGCACTTACTCTCACTCTTTCTCTCTCTTTCTTTTCCTCTCTCGTTCCGTCAGCCAGCCTTTTAGAAGTCCCGGCTATATGTGACCCGTGTGATGCTCAGGCATGATGAATAGTTGCACGGTATTAAAAATAGCTTCGTGGAATATGCATCAGCGGCTAGTTTTCAGCTCCTCTATCTCCCTCTCTGTGTTGTTGGCAGTTAGGCGTTCCGTTGGTTCTCGAGGTCAAGGTTGCGCGTTTTTCGTCTCTACCTTTTTCGAGGCTCCCTGTTTTCTTAGGCGTTTCTCGGATGCTGCGGCCGGGTTCTATTATTTCCCTGCATTTTCTTGCTTCTCCTTTTCGGCTGTTTTGATAGGTGTCCGGCACCGATGTTAGATAGTAGATGGCGCTGATAGCTCACCGTGAGTCATGTTCCCTTGATCAAGATCTTTCATTGTTTCGCCGGATGACTGGGACTTTGGGCACAGTCACTGGTCCTTTTTCTTCTTTTTCCTCAAGTTTCCTTGCGTTTTTGGTGGTGCACGAGTTATCGATGGAGCTGCAGAGGTTTAATTTTTAGAAATCAAGCTGTCGAGGATATCTCGTGAAAAAGAAACGAGAATTTAGCTAATTCGAGTTAAGAAATCTCTCGGAACCGAAGAAAATTTTCATTCTTTGATATTTTTGTTAATTTCTATGGCGGTTGAAATATTCGAAGTACACGGTGCACCGATTCTTTATTTGTCACAAATTCTTTTCTCTCCTCTGCGATGAAAAAAAGGAGCGGAGGAAGGATGGAAAATGGGAATAAAATTGAAAAATCGACCCGATAGGGCCGTTCGATGGGAAAAACGTGGAAAAACATGGAATTGCAGATTCACAGACGGGTTAGGCGGTGCACGGAGTTTTGGAGGCTCTCGTTAAGAAATTGTGGGGTGGGGGAAGAGATGTTTCTTCCTTTCTTTTTGTTTCGGTGCGCGAGACAGGCCCCGGGTGGTCCCGTGTGATCACCGAGGTACCAGTTTATACCTACAACGTGGGCTGTGATACGCAAAACATGATAAACGGCGAGATAACGAATACGTAAAGTTTATATTGTATCAGATATTTTGCAGTGTAACGTATCTCATTACTGGAGGTTTCACCGGCCGCGTTTCTGGGAATCGAACGCTCCCGCTGTACAGTCCTTCTCCTTTTTGTCGAAAAAGGTATGCAGATTGCCGGGAGGAAGTTGTACGCGAAATTAAAATGAATGGAAAATTAATTGGACGATTTAATTAAGCTACGAATTTTTTAATACGTCATGGACCCCAGGGAATTTTTGAATTCTTAGAGAAGATCCCTGGTACCTTAGAGAATCTCGAGGAACGTACTTGGAAGGCTTTATTAATCATTCTATGGAGGGTAAATTATTATTTATTGAAAATCCAGACAACTCGAGAAACAAATTGACTGTTTCCTTTAATTTTATTTCAACTGTTCAATTTGTATGAATTTTCTTATCGATTATATTAATTCGTTTTCAATACTCGACGGGATATTTTGCCAAAATATTTGCAATATTTGCATAAATCTAGACTAAAATTTGAAATCGATTTTAGTTAATATTCGCAAACAAATGTAATTAACTCGCTGTTGATAAAGAAAATGTAACTCGAGTCTGAAATAATTCATCTCAAGATCCTGAAGTATTCCAAGTGTCCTTAAATTCTTATCTAAACGAAAAGTTAATCGTTAGTATTCGGCAATCATCGGTGATAATCGAATGCGGTAATTTAAAGCCAGATGCAAAGAGTTTCCCAAGGTAGCGAAGCCTAATCTAAAAACAAAGCTGGGAATCAAGCAGAAATTAAACTGGTCCCTGTCAGTGGTCCTCGAAATTTATATCCCAACGAATATGCTTCGTTGTTTCTTTATTGCTTCCGGCGTTTCCTGAAAAAAAAGGCTCAGGTAAACAGGAACTTGAAGCAAGAAATATGGCGAGGGTATTTCAAAAGTGCCGTTGAGAGAGTGCGCCACGATCTTTGTCTCTTCTTTTTTTCCCCTCTTTGTTCGGTGAATAGCCTTCAGGAAGTCGCCTGCAATCATTGACGTGCCAGGGTGTCCTGTACGTAGGTCGTGATGTGCAGTCACGATGAACAACCTTGTTGCTTGCGCATACATGCAAATGTCGCGGGTCGCAAAATTCTTCGGGAAGAGCTGAAAAACTCACTTTTGTCTTCCCCGACACTTTGGCGACGACGTTCAAGCGACGAAGTCGTTATCCCCATGCAAATAACTTTCGCGTGTTATTCGAGGTGTCCTGCAGCTATTAAAATTCGCGTGCAGTTCGCGTGGCGAAATTTCATTCTTGCATTATTCGCGGCGGGTCGAAGGAAATTTGTTCCGCGGCTTTGACTTGGTTTTTCCTAGTGCTAATGCAAAGACAATCTCCAGTTTCGCAAATCTTTCTACAAGTTTTCGGTATCGAAGCACCGTTAAAATCAATCCGTACTATCTACAGCGATGCAGTAAGAGGTTATTGACGTAAATGGTCCATGGCAATGGATTTTAAGGTGTTTTTTTAAATCGAAAGTTTAGGCTGTAGTATACAGCACTAATTTGGA